>JAUZNC010058019.1:0-11917 GCA_034780395.1 Vannuccia rotundouncinata | reverse complement strand
ATTCACGATTAGTATTATAAATACAAAGAACAATGAAATCAATAGAATTTCTCAATATTTGATTATTCATCCGCTGTGTGAACGCCCACATATTGTATATAATTTTAAATTAGGTTGTAAAGATGTAGGGGTTTTCCGTCAACTTGGAATTACCAAAACTATCAATGTTACAAAAATTTGAAATTTTCAGTGAATGGAAATGCAGATAACACGTTTTTGAAAATCTGAAATTTAACATACTGTCGGTAAAAAGTTAAAGTTAAAAATATATTTAACACTAAACATTAGTAATTGAACTTAATACATATATTATGAGGCAAGGCTTTAACCTTTTCTTTACAGTTTTATGAGACAGCAAAGTTACCTCTTCAAATGACTATATAAATTGAAATGTGTTAGTTAGTATCCTTATTGTGTCCTGATTGGTTAATTATTTTTGGGTCATTTATAATAACAGCTAATATGGTGTGATACATTCAATTAGCCTGCTATGCCAATTTATATATAATATGAACTACATTTGACCTATACTTTAATATAATCCAATATTTTACATGTTTATCAGTTATAAATGATTATATGTTTACTGAATATCATATAAGATATTCTTTAAAATTAATATAACTTGCTACTATAAAATTATATTATACTAAAACTGAAATATCTTTTTATGACAAAAAGCACATATATATTATAAACCTACATATAAGGTATACTTTCATATAATTATTATTGTTTGCTATTTATTGGAATTTGTATTCTCATTCTTATTCTCATAGGTATAAATATTGTATAAAATTGAAATAGTATATAATTGAATTGAAACCATTAGGAAAGTATAAAATCAAAATGAAAATGTGAGCAGAGAATAATATATAAATGAAATTATTCAGTGATATGGTTATAGCAGTCTGTATAAATGATTTTATAAGCATTTAGATGAAAACAATTTTTAGAAACTCATTTCTTACTGGATGAAGTAACTTTTTTTCATTACAAATGTTGCAATGCCCCTCAAAAAAATGTTAATGGTCACATGATTATAAAATGACACTCCCATGCAATGCTGTTAATCTACAATATAAAATGTGAGCTGACAATGATCCCCACAATGGTGTCTTCTATATACATATAAAATGGGACCATTATTTGTATAGGTAATGCAAACATGATGTAATTTACTATCCTGCATAATACTCTCACCCTATAAATGTCATGGTTTATAGGTAAGTTTCTTGGGTTTATTTATAATCCCTAAATAAAGGAAGAAATATATTTATATATAGATAAGCTGTTCCAATTAATAGTGAATGCAAAATACATTTTTAGTATGGGACTGTTCTACAAATTCTGTTCATAATTTACATTAGCCAAGGTGATGTTGTATAAAACTAAAAATTCATCATTAACTCTACCCATGTGATTTTTACAAAGTGTAACTCTTTGCTAAACTTAATCAATAATTTTGACTGTTGCATAAAAGTTACTGATTAATTGGCATAGTTAAAACTCTTTTATAATGAGTGAAATCATCATGCATGAACTAACAAAAGAAAAGTTCAAGAGAATAGTATTAGCTGAAGATCCAGAAGCATGGATTAAATCCATGGAGATAGTCAACCTAGTTTCCAACAAAGAGAGAGTAGGGACTGAAGTAGACACTAGCTTTGCATTGACTGGTCAAGTTCAATATCATAAGAATTCAAATTAAGTTTCCATGGTGGGTGTTGATATCGATGCTTTGGTCTTAGGCTGCCACATATGTCTTTTAGAGAGTGATTGAGTCTCCTTCTTGCCTCCCCATTTCCCCAACCTCAAGCCTTAAGGGGAAGAATATCCATAAGGGTGATGGCATATATGGAGTATAAGTCTGACTGGTTCCATAAGTGGACCCAATATACAAGTCTGTGGAATTCTGGAGTAATCTGGTAACTGAGTCTACACATTTTCCCTGTTGGATCTGATCAAGTATGGTTCAAATGACATCAAGATCAAAACATGTATACTTTCCAAGTTCTGAGATAAAATCTGATGTCTTAGAACAGATAGATTGACTTGACCTGTTGCACCAAGAGGTTTATTGCCAAAAGCATTTCCTAAGGGTTGCAATGCCCTCTGTGACATGGTCAAGTGTAGAGATAATCTTATATATGTCCAACATAAGTTATTAGTAAAAGCAACAAAATGCAAAGATAAGAGGGTCACTAAATTATAAGGACTAAAACAGTCATTTTGAGAATCTGCATTTCAAAAATCTAAATTGGTCCTATTTATATTAATAGACTTTTAAGGATCTGTATGAACCTTAATTAATATTGTTTAATTTATTAATACCCATGACATATTAACCTGTTCTGTTGATCTAATTAATATATATGGTCAAAGATTGGGATGGAAATCTTTGTTCATATTAAAAGGTTCATTGTTTACAACATTATGTGTATACTTGTTGGTGACCAGTTAGGAACTTTTTACATCTTTAAAAAAAGCTGTCAACTAGTGGGAAGTTCCAAACTGCCAGGGTTCCTAATTGGTTGCCAGTTGGTGACCAGCTAGGAACTTTTTATATCTTAACAATTATAATTTTAAAAAAATGCAATATAGCAACAGATAATATAATAACAAAGCTAAACAATTTAAATAATATTAAGGTAGGTGTTCTCTAGATCTTGTCCCATATGAATAAAACATGGAAAATAATTAAAAAAAACTATTTATTTTGTAAATAAAATAACATATAGTCTCTTAATAATTGCCCAGTTTCAGAGGATTGTTGACATTCAGAAAATAATTTGTCATACTCAGTATTTAGTTCATCATTTGAGTCAAAAAATTTTCATTTATGTAAATGCAAAATTATGCAATATGCAAGCAGCCACTACAGTTCAACAAATTTCTTCAAGATTAATCATGTTTATAAATTTTAATCTGCTAAATTTTGCAATTAATTGTCTTAATGCTCATTTAACTACAGTTCTTGCCTGGCTGTGATGCAAATAAAATGATTTCTTGTCTTGACTTAAATGGCCATTATCTTTAAATGGTGGTATCACAAATTTTAGTAGTGGATATGCTAAATCTCCAAGGAGAACTTTTGACTTTAGTGAACCATATTCTAGATTTTCAATAATTGGGAACATTAAAAAACATCCACTGTCATGTGACTTGCCTGGCCAACCAACAAATACATCATAAAATTCACAATTTAGACCAACAATAGCTTGATTGAATGAATATATATTTTTTATTTTAATAGCTTTCTTTATTTTCAGTAGGTGTCTGTATGGGTGTCTCTCTAGAATCAATAGCTCCAATATTCATGGGAGGTAGTTTATTAATGGCCAGTGCTAAATTTTTTTAAAATTTCTTCAAATGATTAAATTAAAGTAATTAAATTTTTGGGCTAACTCTGTGGTAATAATGAGATTCATTTTATGTAATATATTATGGCATACTGATAGGCTTGTATAAAACAAAATTTTGAAAATATTTTTTGCCCAGAAAGATAAATTAACAAAGATAACAAAGATAAATTTACAATTGTGTTTTAGTCAACTTTTCTGGTTTACCAACATGGGCATCAACAATAACAAAATGTTCAACTTTTGACAACAACATCTCAGATACATTTTTACTAAAACGAAAGAATCTGCAGAACTCAGAATCATTAAATAGGCTAACAGTTTCTTCAAAATTTCTAAATTTTTGAGCAGCACAATAATTGTGACTTTGAGACTTTTAACATTATAAACCAAATTATTCACGAAAAACGGAAACATAATAAACAAAATAATAAGCTACTAAAATAGATGACTAGTAGTATTACTAACTGGATAGTAATTACTATTAAAGGGACAAAAGAGGCTATCTATTGTAAAGAAAGTAAATATAAAGAAATGTAAAAAACGTGTAAATTGGAATACTCTAATTATTATAATTTAAACATGTTTTTGATGTTGAAAGCATTATAATTAAAAGTATTTTATATTGTTTATATTTTGTACGTATTATATTAGATTGTCCCTTTATAGAGGCAATATTTACATAAATGTTTAAAGAACGCGGCCGTTTTTTGCAAAGAACGTCGTACGTACGAAGCATTGACCTATATATTATTTATAAATAATATATAGGTCAATGGTACGAAGCGATCGTTATTTAATAAAAGAATATAGGCTCTTACTCATTGACCTATATATTATATATATAATAATAATAATATATAGGTCAATGGTCTTACTGTAAATACTTATGGCAGAAAACATTTACACAAAAATAATTTAAATTGTCCTCTTTTTCCCTTTTAACCTTGTGTCAATATGATTATGTCAATAGCGTATTTTAATTTTTTTAATATTTATTGAAAGCCTTATGCGTTATATATATTCATGTCTTATGAGCCTATAATGTTTTAGTAAAGAACGGTGATGTGACTAAAAATACAGATATTTTATAGATATTAATTATTCGAAGTCTGCTACAATATTACAATCATTCTTTAAAATTCTATAAGTAAAAACGGATAAAATTATAGTTTTTTGTAGGTTTTTTAATTGTAAAGAACGATATGCGATATTTTTATATATAATCTATGACTGTCTATGATTTTCAATATAATAATATAGAGTTGAGAATTTCTATAATTCACCTATTTTTATACCAATATATTGCAAAATTTAAATTTGAATTTAAATGCGATGGATTTAGGATGTAAATTATAGGATGTACGTGTTCGTTCGGTAAATTATAATGTCGAAAAGTGATTTTTTCTTTAATTCACCCCTCTTTATCTGGAATTCTGTATATAATATTTCAGACAATAATATATTGAATTGTTGTGTAAAACAGTATATTTTTCAACATTGATCAATAAAAAATATTTTAAACCTTTGTTTAAACTTGTGATCATCAAGATTAACAAGTTATAAACAGTTCATCCTTTTCTTCTGTTAATGATTTCTCTATTGACAAGCGCAAAAGTCTGTATTTCGAAACGACAATCTGAAATCATATCAAAAATGGAAAAAGATATTCTTTGGGAAATGTGTAATTTATTAGGAAGCGGAAATCCTAAGCAATTAATCGAAAAAAAATTTTTATTATAAACGGTATTAATTTTGCTATTTGTGGCTGCATGTATATAGAGAAAACGTCTGTTTCTCTATTGACTAGTTTCATATAAAAACTGTTTCTGGAAAACGAGCGATTTTTTACTCAGAAGCGGACACGTAAACTTATTCGGGATGTTTTAAATGATTGCAGACTAAATGATTTTCCTTCAAACAACAACAAAATGGCAAAATTCTGAAACATGGTTCACATCACGACCTCTTAATCACAATACACTTAATGCATTGGTGAAAAATATGTGCTCTAGTTTCGGAATTACCGACAGAAAGATAAACAATAGTCTTAAAGCAACATGCAAAACTTTTCGATCGAAGCTGGAATAGACGAACAGATAATTATGGAGAAAACAAGTCACCGTTCAGGTTTTTGGTGTACCTACGTTTATATAAGAGAACTTCTGACGTACTGATACAGAATGGGTTTCTTGTTCTCCACAGAGAAGGAATTGAAACAGTTGCAAAATATACACACCCAGCATCAACTCAAGAGCCACTCAAAATCAATTGAACCTTCAACAATCGTTCTGTAAGGAATATCATTTACTATGAGGAAAAATGCGAAACAACATCTTAATCAGTATTAATCAGGTTAAATAATGTTTTGGACGATATTACGTTATGCGTTTTAATGTACATTCAAATCGTATTATATAATAAAATTCGCGGGATATAATATTCTATTTATTTACTGTTTTAAATATACCTTTTAAATATTAACCGAAAAATAACAGTAATCAGACCCGTCGCCAGGGGGGGGGGGCAGAGGGCCGTGGCCCACTCTTCAGAATTTAGAGGACCCCCTTAAATATTGTGGGCCCTGTTTTTAGTACACTACTCTACCAAAATAAGACATCGGCAACATAAATTCAGGGCCCCATTTTTACAAAAATGCAAGGGGCCTATGCAGAATTTTACATTTCGGAAACTCATCATAAGGTGAACATTATACTGTCTGACAGATTGTTCAAAATAATAATGAATGATTGTATTGTATTGTATTGTATTGTACATAGACATTACATTATTACTACAACTAGATCTGCAATCTAAAATTAAATACTTAGAAGGTGTTATTGGCAAAAAACTTCAAATTGAGTTAAAATAATTTCAAATGATCTAATCAAATTGAAGTTTTTTGCAAGACACGCAGGCTAAGAATTTTAAATGCATTAAATTTACATTGCAGATCTAGTTAAAGTTTAGATATACAGGGGGTTTCATAAGTCACGCCCCACTTTTAAGTTATATTAAGAGAAGTGAGTTCTAAAAATATGTATTTCTAAAAATTGTGTATTTGTTGAACACATTACAAAAGAGTAAGTACATATATCATGAGTCTACGTACGGGGACTGTATTGAGAATATTGGGCATGAGCCACGTCTGTAACATATCCAGATAATTTTACCCATTGATACTGCCTTTAAAAAAGAATGGGCCAAGTATTGTTTTGTCAACTAAACCTAGCCAGACAGTAACCTTCTCGAAATTTTCAGTCTTCCTGCCTTCCATCCAGTGAGGATTTTCTTTTGCACAAAAGGCGCAATTACGTCAGTTTATTTGACCGTTTGTTTTAAAAGTTGTCTCGTCATTGAATAAAATCAATTTAGAAAATTCTGGATTTGAAGCCTCTTGTTCCTCAAAAAAATTTCGTAAAATTGGAGTCTACTGTCAAAGTCATCTTCCTGAAGCTTTTGGAGAATAGTGAGTTTGGAAGGGTGATTTAATTTGTGCATAGATTTCAAATTTTAATATAATATTTTAAAAGTGGGTCGTGACTTATGAAACATTAAAAACATTAAATGGAACTATAAAAAATAAAGATTATGTCCAGTTTGCAAAATTTTAAAGTACTTTTTCTTTCCTTGAAATTGTTAGATCTTAAAAACACAAATAATTTTTAAATGAAATTGGTTAACATTCAGTTATTTTACCGTTTCAGCCGAAAACTATGTGAATATCAAGGACGCTAAACTACACTCCAGTGTTAATTTAGCCAAGAGGCCGATTATTTATCTACAAATAAAAGATTTATAGACGATATAATTATTTAAAAAAACATTATTGAAATGGAAACTTATGGATCTTCACATAGATTATAAAATATTTCAGTTTATATATGTTTAATATATTGTATTACACAGTACTTCATATATGTTCATACATCTTGTAAGTAAATACATATTAAATTGTAAATATTTTCAAATTCTCAAATTGAATTATAAAACACATACCTACTAATGTTTTCCAAGAGTAAACTAAATTAATAAATACATATTATACATTATTAATTCCTTGAAAGTGAACATCTTTAACCCTTATCAGTAAATGCAGGACGTTACATTTTGTAACCAATTTTATTCAAATGGTCACAGATTTAGGGGAGGCGGAATTATTCAAAGTCGTCTAAGTTAGCGCCCTATAGTAGGTGGATGGGTCAAGCTGTGGGCGCTATAAGCTATACGACATCGAATTTTGTGATCTTAAAATTTGCAATTTCTATTGTTTTATTTCTATTACTATTCCCTCTTATGATTTCTATGAACTGAATTACTTAACCATAGTTTATTGGTTATTTTGTTGCCATGCCAGGTTTTTGAATGTAATTCTATGTTTGTATTTGTAATTCACTTTTATTGTATACTCCGTGTTTTTGCTGATTTAAACCGTAATAATGAGGTTTTTCTTCGTTCTTGCTTATACAACATGTACTATAAAGAGGTGTATCGTGTGTACTACAAACAGGTGTGAATATATGAAATATATGAAACGTTATGAGGATCTGATATTTGGGTGATAAGAGTGGGTGGGTGGGTGGTCTCAGACTTAGCGCCCAAAGGGCCCTAACTTAGACGACTTTGAATAATTCCGCCTCCCCTTAGTTTTAATGGAAAAATTTACTTGAAACTGATACCTCAATACATTTAAAAGTGTTCATCTATATTATTACTGCTATATAAAAGAAAAGCGAACCTTTTGTTTAGGTGTTGTACTGCAAGTTACATTGTGTAGCCAATTTGATTAAGATATGAATAAATTATTTCTAATATTTATATAAAACAGACTTGATAGTAGGGGAGACCGGGGCTGGTGTACTAACAGGGGCAGGTTTTAACACGGCGTTTTATTTAACTATGCTAAAGATTGCTATCCTGTAATTTATTTTGTTAAAATCGTATGCAAATTCTAAATAAACGCACTATTTGAATTGTTGGTCATATCAAAACAACGTGAGATATTTCAACAAATGAGTATTTTTCATTATTTAGTTAATTAATAGCGTAGTACAAAAAAGTTAATAGTATCTTACCACTGCATAATGTAGTATTTGACTTAATTCAACGTTTAAGCATAGAATTATGACATTCTTCATGAGTTGCAACTAAAGTGCAGAAGTGTTTTTATATTTAAAACTTAACGAAATTCGTTCGAAATATTAGGTGGGTTTAGTTCTAACAAAAAATTTGGGGCAGGTTCTAACATGAATTTAGTATACAGAATTGAGTATATACCATTATATGAAATTCCTGGAATTTCTGTTTATACTAATTATGCTTTCAGAAAATCTGATTATATTATATTATCATTTTACTATTATAGGATGGTCAGACACCACAAAAAGAAAACTGATAAGGGGAGTACTGACCCAGAACACATGAAGAACACAGTAAATTTTGTTATAGAATGCGGCCGCTCTGTCAGATCAGTGGCAAAGGAATACGTATATTAATATCTCGTTACATCGTGTTACATTTCGTTATATTATATATGTCGTTATTTTTGTAATACCATATTATGTATATGTTTCATTATTTCTTGCAATATGTATATCTCATTACATCTATTTGTGTTGGAACTTACCCCGGGTGATGTTAGAACCTGCCCCGTATGTGGGGCAGGTTCTAACACTCGTCCAAACTATTTAGAAGATTAATATGTGGTTGTTAATGTATATCAAACATTTTGTTTTTATGTCACTTTTAGAAAAAATTCTTAAGATTATAGATATGCTCGTAATAGCTCAATATAAATTGAACTTTCTATAAAAAATTAAAATGCCCTTAAAATGTTAGTATACCAGCCCCGGTCTCCCCTACTTTTTAGAAAAAATGTTAGAATTTGTTATTATTCATGTTGAGAATTTAACAATATGTACAATTTAATAAGTATTTACCAACAAGATGTATGAACATATATGACGTACTGTGTAAATGTAATTTACTATATGTAAACTAACATATTTTATAATCTATATAAAGATTTAAAAGTTCCATTGTTTTTTATATTGTTTAAATATTTTTATTGTGGAAAAATAATTGGCCTCTTGGATTAACACTGAAAGCGTAGTTGAGCTCAACTCTCATGAGAGTCCTGATATTCGCACAGTCCGCGGGTTTCAGCTAACCGTTTTTTGCCATTTTTTGTTTAAAACAACGTATAGAAAGTACTTCTGTATACATATATATATAGACAATTTTGACCTTTTATTATGTAATATGACTGACAATAAATTCTGTAATTTATGTATTTTTTATTATTTGTGGGCAAAACTATTTTATTTCTGGCAACCAGTTTAACTGCTCGTTCGGCAAAATACATTTGAAAACCGCCTTCGAAAATCCGCTGCTGACTCGCACAACTTCTATCAAATAAGCTCATACATATACGCATGTACATATCGATCGATTATAGCTCATAATACATTCACGTACACAATGTTCTAAAAATATCCACTAGACTTAGCGTTATATTCTTTGGCGTTAACCCTGTATATGTTTGTTTATAGCCGCATTATGACATATATGTGATTAGACTATAAGGAAAAACACATCGAATTATGTATTTATATGATTAATATTTTATTTATCTGTTGAAAGTTCAAAAGTACTTTAGTACCTTGTACTTAGACCTTAAATAATATTATAGTACAAGGTATTGGAATTTACCATAAAATTAAAAATTAGTAAACCTGCTGCATTAAGATATTATCTTAGTAAATGTGTTAATTTAATTACAGTCTAGGTCAACACTATAAATAATAATTATTTATTTAGTACAAAAAAATTTGTGACAGAGGATTAATATATAATAGTAAAATAAAAATGGTAAAATTTTGACATTTTTTAATGTTTTGTAAAAATTTATTATGCTTATATATTTTTGTTATGATAAAATCGAAAAAATTAAACAAAATGTTCAGTGTTGACCTAGATTATATTATATATATTATATATATTATATATATATACCTAGACTATATTATAATGTTTAAAGTTCAAGTTTAATTATTTATACTGTGCACAGTATTGATCGTCTCCATCCCCAGTGTTGTCCTATGTATAAGCTTTTCTCCACCCCAGTCTCCACATAAGCCTTAGTATGTACATCACTGTTTCGCGTACCTATATTCTTAATATGTTGTTCGATAAGTAACACGAAAATTTGCCAAATACAACTCATATTTTCAGCTCTTGCTTTCTATTTATTACTATATTTATAAAAGACATAATCTATGCTAGGTATGCAAGACAGTCGAAGAGACAGTTTCCTGTTTTTTAACCAAATCAAATTAAGTTGCTAATTCTTAATTATTAAAAAATAATCGGCGCGTATATAATATAGCAGTTGTGAAAATGTGATAAAGTAAATACGTTTAATTTAAATGGATAATTGACTCTCCTTTAAGTAGTCGGGCTAAACAATAAACAAATAAAATGTATAAAAGAAAGTGCAAATTAACAATATTTTCAATTAACCAACAAAAATAATGAAATACGTATATATTATCAGCAAAATACATACTATTTTTTATAATAAAACTAACAATATAGATAAACGTTTTCCTAAAATTGCAATTGATTAATATTTTTATTTCAAAAATACCAAATTCTCCAAATAAAGGGATATATTTGAAAGAAAATTATTTAAACGTCTATACAGTGTAGAAATTATGTAGAAATTATTGGTTAATAGCGAATACCAATGTTAATTATACAGAGTTCTCAAATCTTTCGTTTAATTCCTTAGAAAAAATTCGTTTTTGTTTGAGTTAACATTTTTTGCAATTTTTCAATAATAAACATATTAATAACATGTATAGTATTAAGTAATATGTAGCAATCGTGTTCGTAACCAATGGATACGAGAAAGAGTGCTGTCCAATATCAACACACTAACTTACAAAATCGAGAGTTAAATTGAAAGGTGACTTTTCCCCATGATAATGTCGTCTTTAAAAGTTTTAAATTTCATTCATACATTCAAACATATTTTTTTCAGATGACACATGACATGGTTTCTATTCTCGATAATGTGAAGTTTCAGTAGAATATATTTTCATCGCGCAGTAAGCAGGTTTCAACTCAAAAGAGAATTTCGAGACGTAAATTGATTAAAAAAAAACAATTCGGACTAATTTTACAAATTTGAGAATAAAGAATTAAATAATCCACAATATCGTTAGTATATAGTATATTCTGTTTAGTATAATCTCACTGTAGCGTCAAACATCTTTTCTCCATTATAAAATTCAAAAAAGGGTCCATTTAATTTCTACTCGGAACATTTTCATAAACAACACAGAAGAGGGTTCAGCCGTTATTAAGATGATTTGTTTATAGGTTAAACTTTTTACGTTGATCCACTGAATCCTGTATTACACTCAGAAAGAAGCAAGTTGACCTTTTCTTCACAAATATCAAAGGGACTCTCTGAATCGTCATCAAATCGAATTAAATCAGTGAATCCAGATGGTTGCTTTTGGAGTAATTTGGACGACGGCAAACACTCT
>JAUZNC010058018.1:14692-49324 GCA_034780395.1 Vannuccia rotundouncinata | reverse complement strand
CAATGCGACTCACGTGCACATAATGAGTGTTTTGGCAGTGAGTTATATTTATGTAGTGCCCACAATATTTTAGATTAGTTACTCAGTTTGTATTAAAGTAAAACCCACATATTATGTATACTATTAACTTTTAAGTATAATTTTTCCTCTTATATTAATAATCGTGTTGTTTGTATGTAAATTTCTATCAAAATGGTTCGTTTATTATGTATAAGTTAATACGTATACCGTTTAAAAAGTAGGTTTTGTTAGTCCGAAATATATATTTAACCATCTAAAAAGAACATACGTCGGCAGTTCTTTCTGTTTTAGAGTACACAGTTGAGTTACGACTTATCGATTCATCATCGTTTATCAATACATACATTTTGATTTGTTATTATGTAATTACTGTCAATATTTTTATCGTTATATTAATACATATGAATAATATTATGATAATAATTTTGTATTTGTTTTATAAATTGTACTATATATAGGAACACATTCTTATATTATGAATGTCGTTTAATATGTAAGTTCGTTTATAACGTATAAATCGTCCATTCCCAATCTATACGTAATATGCGTATTTCACTAGGCTATAAAATGTTCGTATAATTGTGTTGATTTTTATTTTGATTTTTGTAAATAGAGAGTACATTTTAATAGCTCTTAAAACATAATTGCTCATTTTGATAAAGTTGCCTTATACATTTAAATTGTTTGTCTAACTCGAAAAACGAAAGATATTAGTTCACAACACTTGTAAAATAATTGATATGACAACGCTTTCTTTTGTTTACATTTTATTACAATACATATAATAATTCTCTGACCTGTTAAAGCTTCTTCATTCTTATATACATTCTTAAATTTGTAATTTTCGTAGCTTCATTAAATATATTATTCATATGCAAGCACTCTTAATTATTGTACAAACTATTTTTTAATTGTTTCGGTTTCAATTTAATGTAAACACTATTGTTGGATCAATATAGGTAAATGATTGGATAACTATCGAATTAATATTGGTTTACTATTGGAAAATCCTTGGTTAAATATTGGGAAATTATCGGATTATTATTGGGCGATTATCGGATTAATGTTGGTTAAATATTGGTCTGTTGGGGAATTATTGTTTCAATATCGGATAATGATTGGATATCCAATTATCAGGTCATTATTGGTAAATGTAGTTTTTACAACAATGGACCAATATTGTATAATCCGATTAACCATTAATGGTAGACAAAAATATTATTTTGAAGTATTTTTCATAATTAAAAAAAGTAAGATTATTTCAATATTTTATAACGATGCTAAATTGAATGAAGCTTTTCTCGTCCCAGTAGCAATGTGATGTCTTGATTCGAAAATTGGAACGTATAAAATGGGACATTTCGGGACGCCTCAAATGAGTGAAACATTTCACGTTAAATGATTTTAAGTATTATACTAAGAAATGCGAGGCCAACACTTGTAAGTTAATGCAGAAGAAACTATTTCTTAATAATCGATATATTTTTCAGTGTTACATCGACATTTTTATACACTAATTATTTTATTACATAATTAATTATAGGATTTTCTGCATTTAAATTACAACAAGCGTCTCCTTTTACGTCATCAGGTCGTTCCCCACCACTCCCTCTCGTGACGATCAGAAGAGGGATGTCTGCCTGAGGTGCGACGTTAGGTGTGATTTTTGTCATTCTTTTGTGTTGACAACTAAAAAAACGTATGTTTATATTTTTGTGTGTAAATAACATTCACATTATTGCGTTCCTTATGCATAATATATACTTTGTTTATTATTATGTTTAAATAGGTACACTTGTAGCAAAACTCATGTATAACAGCAATACAAAATAAATTACTTTGAAACCACTAAAACCATAAAAATCGGACAAAAGCGTCCTCTGCAACGCCAATGTCATTTTTAAACCGAACACATGCAAGTTTAACATTTTACAATGTGCATTTTATTTTTAGACATGCCACAAGTCTTGGTTCCTGCTGTTGATGACAGTAATATAGAGGACAACGACATTCATTTGTAGAAGTCAGCTAGTTCGGACAATCATAAATCTCTGGAGGTAAAATTTCCATAAAGACGTTAGCTAATATTAGTTTCGTCAAGACATTTATTCTGTATTATAATAATCAATATGTTTTCCAGTATGCAGTACCTACTTTCACAAAGTGCAGAGTATATTCAAAACATATAATATCTTAAACCTTAAACAATGTGCATTTTAATTTAGACATCAATGCAAGTCTTGATTTCTACTGTTGATGCCAATGATATAGAGACGTTCTGTTGCAGAAATTTTCTAGTTCAAAAAATCATGAATCTCTTGATGTAAATATCTGATTACATTTCTAAACAATACAATTCTCTTAAAATAATAGTAAATCGTTGCATGAAATTTACTATACGATATCGATGCTTCATGAAAATATGTTCTCAAGTTTTCCTAGTTCGACTAATTTTCCCATGGATGAATAACAAAATGAGTTTGATATATATAGAGCATAATTTTTTCCTTAAAACGTTTAAAAGTTTATGAAATATAACGTAATTTCGATAAAATGTTGCTAATATTAGTATATAATGTAAATCAATATGCTCTTCAGTAAGCAGTATAATATTTATAATATTATTGTATACGTATACTATAAGTAGTGTCTAAGAAATTACCAAAAGAAAAAAAAGATGTAGGACGTAAGGTATGTTCAGAAGGTTGTGTGTAAACTTTATGTTAATAGAATTTAGGTATATTTAAGTTTATTTGTTTTGACATTGACTCTAGATCATTTAAAAATTTATATTTTAGAAATAGAATAATTTATATCTACTAATATTGAAACTAATTTTAGTTTTACTAATTATACGGAGATAATTTATAAATATTCGGATTATAAAGATAGCCATATATATAAAAAATATTATCATTAATTTATATGATTAACCATTTGGAAATAAGCATTTAGAAAAGTAATTTACTGTTGACGAATTTTTAATAGTTTTATTTTTAAATTTACTATAAAATAGAATAAAGAAAAAGACTCCAATTGATGTCAAGATTGACTGCTTAATAATGGTTCAAGAGGATGACGGGGAAGATGAATATCCAAACTCATATTGATAAAATGAAGTAAGAGTTAAAACGGAAAGATCTGAGTGTTAAAGTGTTGCAATCCTCTTTAACGGCCATCTATCATCGTAGACAACAGTGGATAAAGAACGAAAGGCCTCCTCTTCTTCTCATATTGGACTTTTATCCCGTATTTGAGTCACCATTCACCGTAATGGCCTTCCGCAATGAGTTGTCTCTAATGCACAATTTGGAGGTGGACTTTTTGGCCTTTTTAAAGGAGAAGCCCTTTAATTTGACAAATTTCATCGTCGAAAATACCAAAGTGGTGAGTTCATAAATTAATCATAATTTTTCTTATTAATGGCATCAACTTAAAAGAAATCAACTGGTTTGATATATAAATATGAGCATAGCATATAACCTATATATTACATTTTATTATTATTGTTACTCAAAAACGCTCTTCATAATTTGTATTGTATTACATCATCCAAAGTATTTTAGGTTTATTAATCTATTCTAATACATATATCTAATTGCTTCTAGTAGTTTAATAAGTTTGTCTTATATCGTGGGTAGCATATGTTAAGAAAAAAGTATTGTGATTTGTTTGCTTATAGATCAGATACTGTAAGTGTCCTGCGCCCCACTATATTTTACCCATGTATATATGTAAACACCTGAATGTTCTATAGAGTTTACATTATAAATGCTGTTATTGTTTTAATTACTATTTTTACAAAATGATTCAGGTGAAGAATTTTCTATGTGAAGACCTTGACAACACTTCATTTGAGGTTGATAGCACAAGACTTACACAGGTCATCCACAACTTTTTGGTGCCAAGGGGTTCTCTCTATATTGCATTCCCTAGCACGGAAAAATAGGAGGCCAAGCGAGGTGATGTTATTCCCTTGAAAATTGTTTCAATCGGCTCGAAATTAGTGGAAAGTGAATTCCTTGTGTGTATGGAGTGCCATGTGCTGGCCACTCGCTTTTGATTGCTTTCAATGTCAGAATACATAAAACACTTTATTCTCAATGTCTCGCATATACCCCGTTATATTTAACAAAAACTTATTATTACTTTTCTTGACGTATTTTACATATTAATTTCACAATGTCAATTTAAAATACGCAAATTTAAAAAAAATTGTAATAGCTATTGTACTCGTCTTTTTCACTTAAGTCCTTGTAACCCGTTGAAAGGTAATTCAAAATATAATGCGAATTATTTAAATCTTATGTCTCGTTTTATTTTAACTTTTTAGATTTATTTCGTGCAACAACTTTTTTATGCCAAATACGTATTTTTTAGACGATCTATTTATTAATGTCATTCCAAAATACATAAAGATAAACTGATAAACTTCTTTGAAGTCTCGCTCTGATATCAGTTAAACGACCTCTTTCAGGCCAATTTGAGATACTGACAACCTGGCATATCTGCAATAGGTACCAATAACTAATTAGTATTATTAGTGCAGATGACGATGTGGAGAAGCCATCAATTTGTTTTGCAATGCAAAGCATTTATATGATATATTTTATAAAACCCTATATTTAAAATTTATTAAAAATTCACGACCGAATTCTGTGGCGAACTTGTAACTATTCTTAACGGCCGTTTTACGACAAATTCGTTTTGCGAGGAAATTTAAAATTATGACAATGTTTAATATATAGCAGAAGATCCAAATTTCGTAGTAACGTTATACCTGAACATATATGTTTTTCTTAGCTTTTTTAAAAATTAAACAAATCATTATAAATGACAGTTTTACATCGAACATTTTTAATGTGATTATCTGATTTCAAGAGTAAGTACCACTTTTATGATTACCTATATAATGCATGTGACGCTGGTAGACAAAGGGCAATTATTAACAATATGCAACGTATTTTTAGGAATTCCATCTGCTCAGGTAAGCATTCCTCTGAATGGGTCCGAGGAGGAAATCAGAGGAATTATTCAACGCACGTTCTCGCAGTTTCCTCTAAACAACTTCACCCTCTGCACTAGCGACTGTGGTCGCAATCTTTTGCTGCTAGCTTGTGCCGTGGGAAGCGTTTTTGAGGACCTAACAAGGGGCTCGCGGGTTTGGGTCTGTCCAAATCCTGAATTGATTTTTGAAGTGAGTATTGTGTTTTTATTTGCGTGTAAAAAACTACAAATCAAGTACATAAAGCGATAACTATATATACCGAATAAGTTAATCATTTTCATGCTTTCGCGAAACCAAGATTTTGTATTTTGTCTGTCGTAAACAACTTTAATAAAGATTAAGATAGCAAGCACGAAAAGTTCAAGAAACATGCTAAACAGTATTCTTTTTGTCTGTGCATAATTTTCCTAAAATATCAGATTCAAAGCATAGTCCTACAGAATCCAATAAGCCATGAGAATGATTGAACGTTTTTTATTGGCTTCTTG
Source organism: Vannuccia rotundouncinata (assembly GCA_034780395.1). Taxonomy (NCBI): domain Eukaryota; kingdom Metazoa; phylum Platyhelminthes; order Proseriata; family Coelogynoporidae; genus Vannuccia; species Vannuccia rotundouncinata. The sequence continues at coordinate 43,807 of JAUZNC010058018.1, read as the reverse complement.
GACGGTTTGCCACATTTTGATTATAATTTTGTTTTCCCTTTTTAGCTTTTCAACGCCAGGTTTTGCGGGAATTGTCGATTTTAAATGTGAAGGTCGACGAAATCCATCGGGCGATGGGGGCTCTCTCTGTACAGAGAGGAGTCATTGTGGATCTCCCGATTCAACTACCCATGGCATCGGAGTTGAGTTTGACGGCACTGGAAGAATGACTTGATAGTCCAGCCAAGGTTAAGACACTGGTGAGTTGTTTACTTTCTCTTTAAAGACTGCTGCATACAACTTATAATCAATGTAAGAACAGTACATCCTTTTTTAATATAGTATTGTTAATATATTTTTAATTTCTAAATTTTAATAATTGTTGATTCCATATATATTATATATATTAGATGTTGTCATACATGTGATTAAAATTTTTTTTTTTTTCAAGTCGAAACAGTTCGCTCTCGTTGGAAGGACTACGATTCGGGACTGCTCAAGATGCCTTATCGTGAGAACTATGACCGCAGAAATTGCATGTTTATTTTCATTTGTTGGTAGGAAGAACAAGCGCAGCTTTGAAAACTTAAGACTTTGTGAAGTTATGTTTAAAGCCACTAAACTTACGCGGAATAATATTAGTCACACTAATTATAAGAGACTAAATTGTGTTGTATATATATCATTTTTAAATAGCAATTTTGTACCTCTTGCAATTATTAAAATACAAATGTGTTCCTTTACAACTATTTAAGGCATTATTATTATTATTTATATTTTTTTTAAAAGCTTTATAATTATTTTACAAGCAAGCTGTTGTGTGCTATATATATGTACCAATGTTATACCTCTTTTCACAATTATAATAATTTATTAAATTACATAGTTAATTAAGCTGTTGTGTGTACTACGTACGAACTTTTCTTAAATTGAATTATATATTTTCTTATTTTTTTTCAACTATAAATTGCATTTCTATTATTAAAATTTTTCTTATAGTTTTATAATTTTACATACATCTTTTTTAAAAGCGTTATGATTACTAAGTACACACTTTTCTTCTATTAAAAAACTGTACATAATAAATAATATTTTCTACCTCCTTCAAAAATTATGTACTCTCCTATACACTTATTCAATTAGTAAGCTATTATTGCAATATTCTTTTTTAGAGATTTAAATGTATTACTATAAATAATTTTGTAACTCCAATACATAATGTTGCCTCGTTAATTGTTTAATTTTATATTTATTCTTTATTAAAGCCTAGGTACTATTAGTTAGATATTTGTATACTGTATCCATTCCTGATTATGTCATTTATATTTAAATATATGTTTACTATTATTAAGAATGTTTTTTTAAATTATTATATTAATATCATAATTTAATCATAATTTGAAATCTAATTTAATCATAATTATTAAATATTTACAAGTATGAAAGGGGTACGCAAAAATTTTTAACCAACATCGAAATCCGACTTTCACACGACGTCAAGGTCGGACGTCGACTCGACGTTGAATCGGGCGACAAAAGTAACGTCCAGCCAATGTTGGTGTTGACGTCGACTCGACGTTGAATCGACGTCGCCTGTTGCTTGGGTTACTGAGTCTATGTCAGCCTGGATCATCCCGGAACAAGTCAACTACAGTTTTTCAGAATGGTAGTGTCAGAAACAGTGGCTAGATTCTCTCTGAATCCAGTAACTCGCGCGGGTAAGCAGCACCAAATTGTGGTCCCCCGAATGCTCACCAGTGACCACATACCGGTCCCATGTAACACCCAGGGTAGGTACAAAGTCTGCAAAGCCAACAGCAAAATGAAGTGCTTTGTCTGCAACTTTCTATGTTCATGAAAAGTACTCTTGTTTTATAAAACTACATGAAACTGCTCAGTAGGAGGGAGCTGATCATGCTTTCATTCATTATTATCCTAAAGAAATTGAAAATCTGTATTGCTCTTTGAAACCCACTACAGAGTTTATATTACTACTACATATACCTACCTATGTTTAACAGTTGTTTTTACAATTTTGCTTGATTTGTTGTTTGTTTTTGTGGAATTGAACTTTAAGATGGAATTACATTTGTTATTTGTTGTAAAAAAATCTAATTGAAATTTGGACTATTCATTTTCCCATTGTTAACATTAGGAACATGTCACTATAACATAGTTACTATTATTTTTTTAAATAAAATAGTATGTATTGCAAGTTCATGTGTTATGACATTAATAAATTAATATCCGAATTCGCAATTTGTTGGGAAAAAATGGGTTCATGTAAATTCATGTAAATTTAAGTTTTTTTTTTAAGGTTTTTTAGGTTGAGTGGGAGGCCTGAGCAATGTACCTTAACTTGTTCCGGAAAAATGTTTTATGCATTTTGCATGCATGTGGAATTTTGCAAAGGGTATTAAAAAGGAAATTTCCAAACCGTTGAATTACACATTTTAAAAATATCATTTGTTTAAAATATACATGTATAATATATATATAGTATGTCTTAAATTGTACTTATACTTATAATATATTTATAAATTATATATTCAGTTCTGACTTCATGGAATCAACACTTTTCTTCCGATTGATTTGAAATTTAGCCTACACATGCAAAATACAAGTTTATAGGATGCAGTCTCGAAAGTGATAAAATACTCTGAATGCTACTGCATATCGAGAACAAGTAATTAAGTAATTATTTATTATCGACAATCTGCAATAAAAATAAAATAGATTTAGAGAGATATCTGTCTTTGTAGAGCATTATGTCAAACCGAAAACTCATGTTTTATATCTGCTGTGCATCTTTCATCGTTAATATTTTGAAAATTGTGTTCAAAATATTGTACATATATTTTGACTAATTAATTTCAAAATTTAAAATATTAAAAAGATTATCAATAAAAACAAATATTATTGGATGGATGTTATAATTTTTTATTTATTCTATCTAGATATGAATATGTAAATAAAATCTGAGTTATCAGAATCAGTTAAAATTCAGTTAAAATTCTAATTGGGTAATATGAATTCTGTATTTGTTCTAGATGACGTATAACTTTCTTAAACTGTCTCAAGCTGTTTCATCATATCTATAAATACGGTCAGCAGATAACTTTGTGAAAATGCTGATTAGCAAATAGAAACCCTCTGTAATTTTCCTTCTATAAAAAGATCTAGAATGTGAAATAAGACCATTTTAAAAATGAATCAAGATCCAACTTCTTTTATTAAAACGCTGGGAAGAGGGTCATCTCCAGGTTTTATGCCAACCACATTATTGCTCGGGCCTAAATTACATTATAGTTATTATCAACGTACTACATCAATAGCCAGCGGTATCGGACATGGAGCCATGAAGAAAGAGGGAGTTATGAGGTCATATATTCTCATATATTCTAGACAAAAAAACTCCTGATTTTAAAGGACCCCCAAATTACGACGAATGCTTCGATAAAATGGACCATGATGAAGAGCCGGAGCAGCAATTCAATGATGAATAACTTGTGTTTCATTGGTACCTACTTTTAACTCTTTACAATATTAATGTTTTTTTGTTGTTGTTGTGTATATCATTTTTATTTTTTATGTATCATTGCCAATGTTTGTATAATTTTTTTTTATTAAAATTAATTTCTCTAAAATACAATTAGCATATTTTTCTATGTTACTTTTTATTTTTAAATAGTAGCCAAGTAGCCTATAATGTATGTGAGTAGCCTATGTTTGTGAGTGAAATGGAATTAAATGTTTTTTCCCAACAGATATCTTGCGTGCTTACAATTTTTTATCAAAAAAAATAATAATCAAATTTTGAGATTTCCTTACTTGGAAAAAATTGTTATTTTTTTACCCAAAATTTAAATTAATGTATTTCTAAAATTTAGGTATTTAGTAAAATAATCTCGTATCATACATGTATTTTTTTATTTTCTCTAAATCGTTATAAAAAATCTGAAGTCTGATTAAATTTAAAATCAAAGTAAAAATTCTTGTGACTCAAGTGAGAAATTCAAGTGAGAAACATGCGGTTTTTATATTTTAAAAAAATCACAATTATGTAACACGTGATTTTTATTAAAAATTTATTCAAAAAAAGCTAGAGTTGAGGTTTCTCTACTACTATAGTTTTATGAACGATTACTCTCCGTCATCTAAGAAATGTAAAATGCCAACAACATTAATCAGCCCACCCAATTTTCCTTGTCTGTCATCCCCAGTTGATTCTACATCGTTTGTAAAGCCTCACAGTTTCTGCGATGTCTCATGTTATAGGAGATTTATTACTTTTTTTTATTGTACTCATTATAGACTATAGAATGAGTATAAAATGTAATTATTAGTAGTTATGCGAAGAGTTAAGTTTCAATTATATAATTATATTTTAATTATATATATTATAGAGTCATTTAAATATTCTAAGCCCAGCATCAACTCTATGTAAAGCATGTAGTTTAAACTAGTGTGTACCTTACCTTTGAATATTTTAATTTTGTTCTTGTGTATACCATTTATTACTATTTATTGGTGATTTTATTGTACTCCTTATAGACTATAAAATGAGTATACAATTTAATTATTAGTAGTTTATACTATATGTTTATATAATACTTTTTTATCTAGATTCCGAATGCAGTTAGGGTCCATTTACCAGCTTATGCTCATTATCACTTAATAAATAATAATTTGTGAAACTATTTCAAAATTTACACTTTATAAATATAACTCTTTAATTATGTAGTCATGAGCTTTTAATTATGTCAACATAAACCACTTAATTACTTTTGTGTTTAATTGAAAGTGTCAATAGTGTCTTATTCTGTAGGTAATAGGAAATAGCATTTTTATGACCATAATATGACTTAAAAATGCAATGCAATGATATTAAATTTAATTTTGACTTATATAAACTTAACTAATTGTTTCTCTTATTCAGGATGCTATAAGTGCTAGGCACAATGCAAAGACTGAAGATTTTGGTACCACAAGATACTACTTCGAAGAAGCTGTTATTGGTGCACTGGATTGGTGCCAATGCCTCATTGGTCTTTGTCTAGTGCCAGCAGAGTTGGTTTTCTGGTTTTGGGAACACAAATTGTCTCTAGTCTTTAAACACCATCAGCAGACGTAAATACAAATTACCGGGGGATATCGGAATATGGAACCATTTTATTAATATCTGTAAGAAACTAAACAACCAATTTAATTTCAACTATTTCAAGGCTGAGGTAGATGTTTTTTGTAGACTTTGTCAAAAATAATAATATCAGTAAAGGCAAACCAGCCGGTGTGTAGGTAAACATGAAGAAATATCTCTGGAATGAGTTCACAACTCTCTACAACAGCAAATTTTTTAGCCAGAAGACAACGGCCCAAATCAAGATATTTTGGAAAGAGCTAAAATCCTCTATGAAAAAATCTGAAGAATGAAAAATAAGAATGAAGACCAGAGCATGGGTGGAGGACAGAACACTGCACCTCAACTCTCTATAACGGATCAACAAATAGCAAATATCATATCTGCCGATCTTTCTCCTCTGCCAAACAACTACGACTACATCGACCATGCTGCTCATGCAGAGACAACAGTGACAATGGGATGGATCTGGACAAGGAGAATGACCCACAAGAGGACGTACTAGTGTCCACTGAAAACAGGGCAGGACAAAGTTATTGGACTAACAAGAAACCACTAAAGCAGCCACTGTCTCGGGATTTCCTTAACATTTCTAGACAATGTCTTAAGATAGAAGAAAGAAATGCTGTCACACAGGAAAGAATTGCACAGGTGAGTTTTTACAATATATATACAATATATAACAATATATAAACGACAACTTTCAATATTAACAGACTTGTATCTCAGTATTTGTGTCTCAGTAGAACTTATATATGTATTATACTTATGTGCATTTCAATATATTTGGTTGTATTATAATTAAATAAATTATTAATTGTATATTATAATAAAGTTTCATAAATGAAGTATTTTTTATTTATTGTAAATATAATATGAACAATATAACATAAGCCCCAAATTAAATGATGATAATGTTTAGTGTTACTTTTACCTAGATATTAGTTTAAATAAAAATTGTAATGTGTAGTAGAATTGTTTTATATTGATAAGTACTTATGTATAGTTATATTAAATAAAAACAAATAATTTATGTGACCTGATTTATGAAAAATCGGATGTCTATTATAATGTAGTATAATTATGTAATGTAAACTATTACAAAATTAAGAAAAAAAACATGTTCAATAAGCCTTTTACGAAACAGTTTGCTCCTGTTTCTGTCTCCATGGTATGAACTCACTAAAACGTCCTATGATTGCTAATAAGGTGCAATCTGCCAGTTCAAAAATTGAAATGCATATAGAACGAAAAAGAAAACTGAATGATGAAGTTGAAATCATAAAGAAAAGACGAGTCACAGTTTAATCAGAAAAACTATAAAAATTGTAAGTAGTTTTCTTTTATTATTATTCTATGTTTTCTATAAAATTATTTTATGTTTAAGATACAACTTTTGACAATATGACAACTAACTCTGTTCTGTAAATTATTCATCTGTTCAATATTTGTGTTTTCATGTTATGTGAATATAATCAAAAAATGGTCAATGGAGCAAAACAACATTTTCAATATTTTAATAAAAAACCTAAACAAAATGTTGTCAACCTAAATGAAAAAAATGGAGGCATGGGAGGCCTGTAACCATTCGACAAACAAAATTCATGCCAAAAACCACATCGTAATTGAGCAAAGTTTTCAACAGATGAAACGACAATTTCTGATGATGTGATATATAAATTTAGACATTATACCTACCTAAATAGTTGTGTGTTTTGTGTTACATAATGTTTTAAGTTTTTAAATGACAATATATGATTTTGAAGACAAGGTGGTACAAGATGATGAACCAGATCTCTCACATTTGGATGAAGATGGCGTAATTTTATGGCAGCAAGGTCAACAATGTAGACAAGACCTTGCAACAATATTATATGATAAACGTTTTGATGATTGATACAGTTTGCGATAGACCGAATTACTGAATCATTATAATAATTATTCTTAAATGGACATAATATAATATTTAATTCTTGTGAAATATGCGTTATGTATGCCATATGATTGTATATTCATAATATATATTTACATTTATACTAAAAACTAATTTTAAGTAATTTGTTATTATATCCACTTTTTGTTATGTGCTATTTGCTATATAGATTCAGATTAGCTGCTGATCTGACAAAAAAGTTGCAAAAAGTGAAAAATCAATCAAAAAAAAAAAGTTGCAAAAAATCAATCTGATTATTCAAAAGGTACAATGTGTTTACTGTCCAGGAGAGAAGCTCTCATTAGACAAATTTCTTATGCTTTACAAAGGGAGACTGCATTTCAAGCAGTACATCAAAAGGAAACGTTTTCGTTTTGGTGTAAAGGGATTTTCCATCAATGCATGTAATGGCTTTACTCATGACGTCAAGATATATCAAGGATCCACTGGAGATGCAGGATGGGCCGCCAATGTACCTGGTGCTGATGTGCTATCAATGTCCAAAAAATAGTGGTGGAAATGCTGAATAGATCAGTTTTTGAATCAAGGATGTACCATGACAGTGGACAACTGTTTCTGTTCTCTGCGACTGGCACAATTTCTAGTCAATCATGGAACTAATATGCAAGGTACAATTCGATCTAATTGTGGTCCTCCAAAGGAACTTATGGAATTCAACATGCATGCAATTGATATGGAATATGCGCAACTAGGCCAAATTTAGGTTGGGAAATTTGTAGACAAAAGGACTGTCTATTTTTTGTCTACCAGGGAGGTTGATGAAGCAATTCCAAAGATGTAGAAGAAATCTAGAAATAGACAGATAACTTATGTCAAGCCTTCAATTATTCACTACTACAATAATGAGATAGATGGAACCAACAAAGTGGACACTATGCAACACAATATCAATGTTGCACAAAAACATTACATTTGGCATAAAAAGTTGGGGTTATAACTTCTCCAATGCCTTTGTCTTGTAAATTCTTTCATCTTAGCCCAGCAATTTCATATGGCACAGATGAAATCAATGACTCTTGCACATTACACTCTTCGAATTATTGAGAAACTTATTCATTCCCAAAATCAACTAGCTATTCCACATCATATAGCAGCACCATTGCACAGTTTAGAAAAAATTCCTGGAACCCCAGGACACCCAAGATGAACCAAGTGCTGCAAACAATGTTGGAAAGTTGCACCACCTGGTACCCAGTGAATACAAGAGACATGTCTACAGTGTAAAGCCAGCTCTACATGTGGAATGTTGTGCTCCTTGACATGCTGCAAATAGACTTCATTTATTCTCCATTTTACTTTACTTGTATGTGACCAAATTACAGATATGAACATGAATCACCAATTTTATAATAATTACATGTTATATTATATTATAAAAAGTACTTATTTTTCATTACCTATACTTGCAAGAATTAAATAAAATCTAATTTTAAATAATTAACACAAAATCGAAATTAGTGCCCAATTAACCACTGGTATAAAATCTGACACCATTTTTGCCAAAGGAAGGGGTTAATAACATTAGTTCAATCTTTTCGCTCAAACATGCAGAGTACAGAACCCTTTTTTTGGTTAGATGAATGTAACTACTTATACCTAGATTATACCTAGAATAATCACAAAATTAGCATGTTTGCAGCATGGAGCAAGAACATGTATTTGGAACAAGCCAAACAGAAGATACAGGCAGAAGCATGTCATATAGCAAATGAGAGATAAGTGGCTGTTGATGCTGGTCTAATGGTCTACTAGCAAGAGAGAGTAGGTATAACATGATTATTTCTATTTAGTTTTCATGTTAGCATTGGAAAAAGGGATGTACATATAATAATGTGTTATTTACCATATTATATCTTAATTTAGGTAGGGGTATACTTTAGCATCCCAAATTCAAAAATTTACCACATAAAGCTACAAAATATTTTTTTTGTTTATTTAAATCTATTATACTGAATATAAGTTTTTATAACTTTTCAAATTGTATCATGGCTATTAGACCACATACATCTTTGCACTTAAATTGTTGATCCTGCAAATATTTTGAAACAGGATGGTATCTTAGCTGAGCACTCTACTTTATTAACTTTAATCCCTGTCATTCCAGCAGATAACCAGTTGCATAATTTAGAATGGTTAGCCAAACATTGATTAATCCATAATGCTATTATTTGTCCAACATATAATGCTACTGCATCATTAACCATGTAAAACCAAGGAATCAATGGCTAATGTTGGAAATGTTGGAAATGTTGAGCACACAACTTTGCACTATCAATATGCCATGACTTATTTTTTATTGGCAGTCACATTTTTCTCCAGAAGCTGATTCTTTATATTTTTTTGTGAGCTAATGATACATTATAGCAGATCAAAGAAAAACCAAAATTTTCTTTGTGATGTGTGAATCTTTTTTGGAGAACAACCCACAGGAGAATGGTGGCATTGGGGAGGATGGGTGAATTAATGAATTAATAAAGGTGAATTAAAATATTTCCATTTTAAATACCACAGAGGAGAATGACAGGAAGGTCATTAGTACTTTGGAGAGATTGAACATGGAAGTGGTCAATGTTTTTTGGTTGAAGTAGAAGATAGAATGCTACTCTATTACTTCTTATCCCTGTACGCATATAAAATTTATAAAAATTTTACACAAATTATTTTAAGCCAAATAAATCATTTTTCTCTGCCTTTAATATATAGTTAAGTATGTGTACTTATCAATAAAAAATAACTCCACTAAACATCCCAATTCTATATTGTAGGATAAAACAATAACAATATCAAATTTATGGAAATCAAGAACATTAAATTGGAGTTTTTAAATTTAAAACATATTTTAATTGGTTAATGAATAAATAGGTAGTAAATGGATTTCTTGAAATTTTCACCATGAATTAGTTAGTCTACTCTAGCAGTATGTTAATACTGGTATATTTAACTGACTATTTATTCCTTGGTAGTAACTGCTACTTATAGTTGTATTTAATTTTTGTTGTTGAATTTTATTTTGAAATTGAAATGCACTTGCATCAATCTCAATTTTGTGTAAGTGATAGCATAACTGCATTAACACTCAGTGACTACTGGAAAATGGTAGAGGAAATATTAGAAATTAATAAAATTTTGTTAGTGTCTAATAATCTCTATTCATTTATTTATTACAGAACATAATACATAAATATTTTTAGGTAGTTACCTGTCTAACAAAATGTCTATAATAAGGTTGAACTTCTCCGGGTAAGGTTTTTATAGTCCTCAAAAGATATGTGTACAATTGAATCGGAGTCATTAAAATTAAATTTTTGCGTTTTGTTTTCAAGTCATTGGATACATTATACAGTAAGGGTTAATAATAATAAAAAGTATCTCCAAATACTCGAACTAAATAAAATTCCATTTAAAAATATTAACTTTACCTCACTGTACATTTATTTCATATATTTTATCTTATAAAATAAATGTCACAATTTGAAAGAATTTATAAATTTCTTTGAGCAAATCATTCTTCCTAAATAAAAAAAACTTTCATAGAAGTAAAACATTGAATTTGTAGTTTACGCCTTTAGAGAAATGTTGAAACAAACAATAAAAAAAAACATTATTTTTATTTGACAAGAATCTCAATAAAAATTTATTTATATTTCACGAGAATCATTCTGAAATGGATTTTAAAATATTTAAATGTCTTATGTAAGTATATTAACAATTTTTTGTATTTTTAAAATAATATTGTTATATATATTATAATTATTACAATATATCTAATAATTATTTTTCCACATATACTATTTTAGGTTAAAATATTTTATTAATTTCACATACTATTTTGGTTTAAAAAGGTTTCAAACATTTGATATTTATGTAGCTTTTCTATCATAATATAATTAATTTATTGTATAATAATAACTTAAAGTTAATATTACCAACTAATTCTAGATGACGATCGCTATATATTGTACATATATATATATATGTATAATTATAAAATATAATTTTCATCAAAAACTATTTATTAATTATATAGCTGTTTCACTAATCACCAATGTATGGAATATCCTTGTCCTTATGTCATTTTAAAAGAATTTTTTACGAAATCAAGGAATTGCAAGTAAATGTAAAAATCATAAGTCAAATTGAAATTTATAATTTTGTTCAAGTTATAGGAATATCTGCATTATGCGTGCTATGTCGCTTTGGGGATCATGCATTAGTGGCTTTGAGTGTCATTATCTGGGAAACTGGATCTGTTTCTATAGCTTGAATTGTTGGGTGGCTATAGGCAAATATATGATACTGGTGTTTTCTATTTCTTATAACGATCCTCATGGCTCTGTATATAATTCGTCACTCAATTTACATACCTTATTGTGTGGTTTTAGTGTTCTATATACTACCCACGGAAAACTTCACTATAAAGTTTCTTTTAATCTGGGCATGACGCTCGTTTGGATCTATCTGTAGGTGAGATAATAGGCCCTGATTGTGGTGGTGAAGTATTCTGACGCCTATAAATAAGGATAGCAGCAGACTTAAGGTTGATGGTAGTGCGTTTATAATTGCCATCTCCTATATATATTCTCACTAAGGGAATAACCTCATTCACAAGTGTCTGAAGGATGTTGGTATAGCTCCAAGGACTTCGCACGACGTAATTCCACTAAAAAAAACATCATGGATGACGTGATCTGTATAATCCACATTTAATCCACATATGCAGATGGCAGTATAAGCACACGTTTTAGCTTTTCCGCGAATTCTTGTAGCGAAAGACCTAAATGTTTCATTGCGTCCTTAATTGTACTAAAGGAGTTCAGTACGTAAGACCCTTACAGCAATTGGGATTGCTATAATGGTCTCATGGCTAAGAGCAGGTTGGGTAGTGTCTGTTATGTGGCATTAGGATTTGCTTTCAGAAGACTGTCATCTAATCTGGCCCCTGCACATTGGAAGAGCTGTTAGAGGTGTTGATGTGTCATCGATACCAAATCCAATAGGGAAAACCTCTCAGCGTCGTACAAATACATTCCATTCTTCAAATTTGATTCAAACACCTACTTGAGGTAGTTCTAATCTTGGACCACGCGTAACTCGGTCCTTGGGCTAAGACCTGTTCCCACGAAATACCTGACCACTTATCTGGCGGGCCGGCAGTAGGTTGCGTAATCCCGATTTATTGTGAGCACTTTCGGAACCCCGTTCACCAAATAACCTATAATTGATTGTCACAACTGGGATTCGAACTCGGGATCTCCCGATCCGAAACCCATCGGTGGCTGTTTTTGATATTCAAATGCGTGATTGCTAAGTTGAGCAATGGCTATATAGTGCCTCTGAGACGTCGTCTGTATGAAAGTTACAATTTGGGGACTGAGCAGGATACAATTACCATTTTTATTGGATTATTGTTGAGTTATTGATTTTTTCAAAAAAAATTGTTATCAAATTTAATTATTTATTTAACAATAAAGAAACGAAGTTTCTCAAATACAACGAATAGGTTAACATAATAATAATAGAAACATAATATATTGAGCTTGACAATATATAATATGCATGTGAAATAGAAGAAATAATATAAAATATTAAAATATAACCAGCATCTATAATAAGTATGTATATAAAAATTCCTGGGTTAAATGCTTCAGAATTTAAACAATAACACATACATCTGTACAATAAAAGCAACTCATCGAAATGCTTTATAATTAACCCTATAAGTATGGGTTATGCATTATATAATGTATAGGTAAGTTGTACGTTTTTTCGGTAAATTAATTGTAAAATTCAAGAACCTTTAGTTTCTATATGAGGAAATATTCTTTTTTGCAGAAATATTATTAATACTAAATTATTAGGTCAATTTGTAAAGAATACCAATTTTTAAAATGCTAAATAAAAAATATGGCCTCATAGCTCCTAAATTCTTAATTAATTCCAATATTTTCTTATAATAATTACGTAAAGTCAATTTGATGTTCGCAATTAATATAATAAAAAAATTATATTAATTAATATATATCGATCAGTTTACTTTGACATGAAAATAAAAAAAATAAAAAAATAATGGTTTATTTAATTTTTACAAATAAAAAATGTCTCTAATTAGGGTGGTTTATTTTTCAGCAGAAATTTAAATAACCCGTAACTTGGAATCGACCAAAATCTGTTGTTATATGAGTGCTATTAATTTTAATTTATGTAATTCAATTAGAATAGAAACATTACAAATTAAATACAGACACATTTCAAAATAAAAATGAATAATTTATAACTCTGTTTCCTGTTTTTTTTTCGGTTTTCATCAATGTTATAAATTGGTGTCGTACGTACATTATTATTATAATAACACATGTTGATGAATCTTTGTCCACCATATAAAATTCGTGTTTTGAGATAAAGGAATTCATATTTAAAAATCCTACCCTTTTACAAATTCTTGTGCAGTTTCTAGAATTCACAAAAACCAAAATATTTTGTAAATAATCTTGCAAGAAATTTAAGATTTTGTAAGATTGTCGTCTATAGTGCTTTCTTAGAACTTCTCTCTCTGCTACGTTATAACATATTTAAGCACCTGAATACTCCCCTAAATTTCTCAGCAATCCAACGATTTGGGAATTCTAGATTTAATATTTCTCTCTCAGAGAGTAAATAATGGGGAGACGTGCACCATCCTGTTGCCATCAAATGTCCTCTTCTACATTGTAAAATAGTGGCTATGTTTACTGAAAGATGTCAAATATGGAAGAACTAAAACAACGGTTGCTTTTACCTAGTTTTATGAAAATCACTTCAAGCGTTGGATTTCAAATTGTATAAGACATACGGTGAAAATTTTGAAAACCAGTGAAAATAAGAGACAGTACGAGACAACAGAAATTGTATATAATTATGTGTTCTATTAATATATCTCACATTTAAATGTATTATATCACATTTGTAACTCAATATATTTTTGTTAAAATATGCAAATATTTTAATAATTTCGAAAGTGTGGTTGATGAATTCAGGGCCACCTTGTATAAATCAATGGGTGTAAAAAAATTATTTAAAAAAATCATAGATATACAATTAGGTGGCTCAAAAATTACCGAACCGAAAAATAAACCCAAAGTAAAAAGTTTTGTAATCAATATGGGATAATAAATGTATTAAACAATAATTATTAATAAAAAACAATAATACAGTTTATATGTGTTTATAAGTTTCCAAATTGTTTGCCTTCGTCATTGATAACCGCTGAACTACTCTGTGACATATACTGTAATAAATGCAGAAGCCACAATAAGTCACTGGTGTCGCGTATTCTGACATACTTTAGGCGCCTTGTCTTGGGAGCGTTTAGCACGGATCCTGTTTCATTGAACTTAGAAATAAGATTAAACATAGTTGATTTTGAAGGCTCGTAGGCGTTGCGAAGTTATCATCCCAAAAATCCGCGACATATTTTTGTAATTGTTTATATATAGTGAGTTAAAGAAGACTTTTATTATAAAAAACACGTTCATTAATAGATAATGATCGTCTATGCATGTTTGCAGAAATAAATAAAAAAATAATTCAATAAATGAATGAGGAACCTAATACGTAGGTAATTTATAAATTTGGAAATTCCACATTTTAAACCAACATTCACAAATGATTTTTTTGTTGGTTTATAAATTACAAATGATTTGCTATGCAAATTTATTTTTTCTACTGGGTTTGTCACTTTTGGGGCACCCTGTACTCACTGTCTTTGTTTAAGTTTTTAAATATATATACAATATCTATGAAAAAATATCATTTTTATTTTTTTTAATTCATTTTAATTATTAATTCATATTAAAGTTTTGGAGCTTAATATAAATATGCTAAAGTAAAAAATATTTTCCGGGATAATATCTTTATTTAAAATTTGAAAGATAATATTTATCATTTCTAAAAGCAAATTAGATAATCTTTACCAATTAAAAAAATAAAATTTATATAATTGAATATTTTGAATGTTGTTTATTTTTCAATTTTGCAGTAAATTCACTTACATCTAATAATGAATTTATTAGTCATATTATGAGGAATCTTTCATATAATCATCCCTTAACATTTCATTGTTGCCCTACCAAATATGTATCGGGCGTCTTTTGACTATAATGGAGAATTTCCTGGATCTCTTTCTATAAAAACAGATGAAAAATTTCTTGTTTTACGGAAAGAAAATGAATATTGGTTTTTAGTAGCAAGACCAGATGGTTTGTTAGGTTGTGTACCTGTAAATTATCTTGAGGAATTAAAAGAAAACGTGAGTTTTTTTATATATATTTGTTTTGTTGAAATTCATCCATAACATACCGTTGTCAAGGAAGTAGTGGGTTGGGTGGACAAAATGGGTGCCACGCCTGTAATCAGATGGCTTTAATGCATCCGAAACATAAAAGTAATTTAATTATTTGAACTATAGGCAGGACCTTTTTCTTTGGTAGTATAATGCCAAGATCTTGTGCACTCAGAGCCCAATTTTATATATAAACAGATACAAATTTCCTTAAATCTTGGGCATGCAATTGCAATAAAAAAAAACATTTATGTATAGTACTGCACCCCTATGGCCATGTATTTTTTCAATTACCAATTGCATGCCCAAGATTTCAAGGCAATTGAATTTTTTAGTATACTGGAAATGTTAGCCTTTTCCTATTGTTATATTTTTAAAATTTCAAATTATACTTCAAGTACCACATATATTCTCCTAGAGTTACATAAAATACAGTCTAGACCTGTATACCAATATGCATTTCATATCTTCTCTATAACAGAAATTTTATCCTTTCTAATTCTTTTATATATAAAATTTCCATTTCTGCACAAGTGATCTCCATTTTTGACCATGTGGAATGCAGGGTTGCTATGGGAATTTCAATTTTTTGTCCAGAAAAATATTACTACAGAGTGCTTTTGTGTTTATAATTAAAATAACCAAAATTTAATGGAAAACAAGAATAAAAGATTTTATATTTTAATAGAACAGTATGTTGGGCAATACAAATAATTCTTAGGACAAAGTTAAAGCTATTATATTTTTTGTTGTTGTCAAAAGGTACTGGTGAATAAATATGTATGATAACAAAATTTATACATAAAATAATTAAATGTACAGATATGGGTAACTATTTATATGCATACAAATAACATATAAATCATCTGCAAAGTACAAATTTATTATTTAATATAAAGTTGCAACTCATGATCATTAATTTTAAAATTATTAAAAATTTAAGGTCTGTGCTCACTACCTGCAATGATGTCATTGGCTATCAATTTTAAATTAATGCTGTCACAAGTTATTTTTTTCTAAATGTACAGAATCATTGCATAATTCAGTCTACTTACATATATATGATTTGAGAAGCCTCATGATTAAGAATTAAACTTTGTTCACTAGTTACATTGGTTGCTGGCAAAACTAAAATCAAATGAATAGGGTGCATTGTGCTAGGGAAGATTTTTGTTAATATGAAACACATTCCTTGAGTGATATGCTGCATTGGTATTGTAGAAAGCATGAACTAAATAGGTGCAACTGTGAAGAGAGTGAACTTGAGTTTATGTCTTCTTTAAAGAATTGTGTCACCTCTGTGAAGCTATCATTTTGAAGGAGAGGTTGTTTGCTGCGTTTACAATAAAATTCTCCAAGTTACCATAAATTTTATACCTAAGAAATAATTAAAATTGTAAGATCAATGGCCTTGAAGTATAAAGGCTGGTAATAATCTTCAATAGAATCTGGATGATCACATATTCCTGACCCAATTTTAATTTGAGAAGGTGTTTGCTCTCTTTACTTGTGGACATTGGTTCTGATATATTCAACTCAACTTGTGATTTGTTAACCCTGCTAAAAATAGGTTAAACGATACTTCATCATACATTTCCTTTATTGTTTTAATGCATATGTCACTATTCCATATCCTTCTGCAGCAGCTGACAGTTTGCACAATCTTGCTTAGATTGTCAGTTATATGCAGAATTAATCACATAAAAAAAATCCAAAGAGTACATTGTATTGAGCATTTAATTCCAATGATCCAAGTTTTTGTTTTTGGATCCATTATCAAATTCTCAAGAGTTTAAACTGATCCATATATACATTCATACCAATTATTTTATAGGTTTGATGCTCCTACATACCAATAGACACTTTATTAATTTAATACATTTTTGATTCTAAATTATGTTAGGTAACTATCAGTTTTTAGTAAATGTATTCTTATCACAAATCTTTAAAGGTAAAAGAAATTGTGAAAATCATATAGATTTCTTTTCACTTACTATACTTTATTTTTTATAAATGACTATCACTTTTTTGAATAGAAATTATTTTCTAAATTTATAAAAATTTTATTATAAAATTAAATTATGTACATATTAAAAACTATAATATTTTTGTATGAAATATAAAATGTTTTTTTGTAAAATAGACATTTTATAGTTTTTTTAAATCTTAAGATTAAAAAAAAATATTCAAACATCATATATCAGGCATGGGATATATCTAAATTTATCTAAAAATGATATAAAATTTAAAGGGGGGGGGGGGGGTTGGTGCATCTAAACACCTATTTATATGTAATGATGCTTCAATTTTTGTGTGCTTTGTGCAGATCAATAACATATGCTTATGCATAGCCATGACACCCCTACTGACTTCTTCTTGCAAAATATATATTTGAGACTTTTTTCTGGAAGTCCAATCCCATGCCTGATATATCTGATTAGATAGATCCATAAAATGTATAAATAATACAATTTAACTCATACAATTAATATATATGGACATGAGTTTGTTAAGATTTTCAGGTTATTCCAATCCTCCCACAAAGTCAAAAAACTAACTTTTTACATTTTTGAAATGAAAAGTTTAAAAATCTAATTTTATGTTTTAAACTTTAAAAAATAAAATTTTTGGATACTACATATTTTCAAATTAATTAACAATCCAGGGCTGGTATTCATAATGGTGACTTAATAAAGTCAGTGACTTGACTTAGCTAGTGACTAAGCCAAGTCACCTCCAAAATTTATTATTCATAACAAAGTCTACAGCTCGACTTAGCTTAGTCACTAACTAAGTCACTGCACTTAGCCAATGAAATGACCTCAGTAACAAAATAACTTCATTGTTTTCCTGCATTGTTTACTTGTGTGGTCTGTACTGTCGCTGCGCTATATAACAACATTATAATCAATTTGATTTTGCTTATACAATACAATAACATCATTTAAAAGTGTGTTTATATTTGTTAATCTTTTAATTAAAATGACACAAACAATCAAGCGAAAAACAGCCTTTACTAAAATCGAAGAAGCCATAATTAGAGATAGATATATTGAGCACATAAATATTATTGAGGCTCCATTTTCTTCTTCTGTAACTAAAAAGTCAAAGACGATGTCTGGCAAACAATTACTGAGAGAATCAATGCTTCATCTACAGGAGTTTTCAGAACGCGGCAAGAAGTAAATAAAAAGTTTAAAAACCTGAAAACTATAATTAAAGGAAAGATGGCCAGTGAGAGAAGAAGTGTTCCTAGATAGCAAAGAGTAACAATAATTTGTATCCTTAGCGAAATTGGATGACTCATGTGTGAAGCCCTATCAAGATCAGCTGATAACTCATCTGTTAAAAAGTCAATTCCTTCTAAAAAAATAATATAATAGTAAATCAAATGTTTGCAGTCTTTAAAATTAATCAAATCATTCAAAACACTTATTCGAGTGAAGGGATATTTTTTGTATAAGTGAGCTTTGGATAGATTTTCATCCAAATAATGATCTCTAATTGTTTGATAATATTTACGTTTTCTATTATTAAGATTGATAATATTCATATAAGCTGCCATTGTGACAAAATAATTATATAAAATATGTTAAACAATTGAAGTGATATATTTGAACGGTATTGAACAATCTCGATTCTAACGATATAATTGGACAATAACTGACTAAGTCAATAAAAAAGGTGTCTTAACAATACAGTGCAAATTATAATTGATGACTTAGTTTTTTTGTCATCTATTTTCAAAGTCACCATTATGAATAAACTCTGCCAAGTACATGACTTAGTCGTTGACTTACTAATTAATTAAATTATGAATTAAAAAATTGTCTAAGTCGCTGACTTTATTAAGTCAACATTATGAATACAAGCCCAGGATGGTATTTCCTTATAATGTCATATCTGAAATTTTATATTATATAATCAGGCAATCATTCTACAGAGCCTAAAAAACATTACATTTTAGAAATTTAAACCTAAATTTGAATTTATAATGTTCCTTTTTCATGGGTGGGGTAAACAATACAATTTGATATGAAAATTAAGAATTGGTATAGTAAAATTGGAAAACATAAAACTAAAAATTTATCTCAAACCTAACTAATTTTTTTAAGATCTTAAAAAGATCTTAAATTTAAGTTTTTCCAATATTTAAAATAAATGATATATATATTTAAAAGAGACCATAAGACTGTTGCCATGAATATCTCTCTTAGATTAATTTATAATTCTAATTGTATTTTAACTTGATTGAGAAATTCTGTTTTTTGCCTTAAATAATATTTTTGAATGACAATAAAGGCAATTTTATAATTTATTTGTTAATGAATGTGTTGAGACTATGGTACAGCTATTTTTGCAGACACTATGATGTCATATAACTACACACATATATGCCCCTTGACCCAAAATATTTTAATATTTTAATCATCCAATCACAATTGTGCTAGTATAATTGGGATGTACAGTTTGACTGCAAAATATTAAGTAATTTTATGTCCATTTGATATGGATTGATTTGTTTATGAGCTTCTAATATGTCAGTGGTTCTCTTTGAAGCATCTTGGTGATCCTCATACCTATTATCTTATAATAAATATTTATTTACCTTTTAAATCTTAGTTTTCTAAGTAAAGGGGAGGTGATTTTTCCAAACACACTGAATCCCTTCCCCATAGCTAGATCTGTCACTGATAAATATTCAATAAGACATGATCGTGAATCTATATTTATTGACTTAGTGTTTGAATTATGGTAATATCAAACAGAGGTTTTGCTTCATCAGACCATACAAACAATACCGGATCAGTTAAGTAAGATTTTTAAAGTGATAGCCTACATTCAAAATCAGATTTGTCAATTTTTCCTTCATTTGAAATCCGTTTCTAGGCATGTATTTTACGTGTTTGTTATAAAAGGTGATATCTTGTTATATTATAATTTATTTTATCTGTTTCAGTCATCTGAAATAAATCAAATCCTTGCTGAAAGTATAAACAATGCCCTAAAATCATTAAACCAAGAAGAAGCCTCTGTTATTCATCACAGAGATGATATCATTCGGTAAATGTTTTTTCCATCATTTTTTTAAAATTAAGACGATGCTAATAATTTTGCTTTATTTTCATTTCTTAATTTATTAGTATTTATGAAAAACGGTATAATTTTCATTAACTGTCACATATTATCTATTTGAATGATTTTTTTATAATGGTGTTCTGAATTGATTGAATATTTTTTCAATGATTCATTTATCTAAATTGTTTTATTTAGGGAATTATTGGACAGGCGAGACCATGAGTTGAAGTCGGAAGATTCTTCCTCTCGATTAATTGAAGAAAATAGTGGTGATAAATCCAGTGATGTATCAGACAATCAAGGTAATATTTCATCCATTTTATACCTTTTATTGTAAATGTAAGATAATATACATTTTTACCTAATCATTCTAGAATTAAAAACAATATATATGCTGCCGTAATTAATGCCTTTTTATAAAAATATAATCAATCATACAATGAGATTATAGCATTATACTTAATATACTTGTTTTATGGTTATTTGTATTCCGTTTGTTTACTTCTCAGTAAAACGACGATCCAATCACTCCACAAGTAAGCGGTAGGAGAAGAATAGCTTGCGTTATAAGGCGCTTAACCCAATTTAACTAATTGTTTATATACATTAGAGCTACTTGATAGATAAATTATTATTACACAACTTTGTTAATCATATTTACCCAATTAATTAAAAAGCTGCCCTATGTTTTCAGAAAACTTATAAGACTAATTGATTATATTTAATAATTGGTGAAAGCTAGTTATGAATGATTTTTTATGCTAAATCTTGTGTTTTTTATATATTGTTTTAAGTATTTTTTCCAAAAAACAATGATTTAATATTAGAATATTTTTTAGAAAAAGTTGGGTTAGCAACAGATTTTCTAACATTCTTTCTTATTTTTGAGAAATGAAAACAAAATAAATTTCATTTCAAACATTTTAACGACTCTCCGTCTTTACTAAGAATCATTGTACAGTCATATCTGCCCCCCCCCCTCCCCCGTGTAGACAGTAAGTCTGGATCACATCGTAAATCCCGTCGAGCTCCGCCCGCCCCTCCCGCTCGAACAGATTGCTCCAACTCGGCCATATCAGCACCCACTGTGACCAACACCCTACACGATACCTCTTTGAAGGACGAGAGACATCACTCCCCAGCCGCTGATGTGCAGATGCGTCACAAAGGTTGGCTAGATACCTTAAATAAACTTTTACCTAGGACGAGGTCACATAGACGTACAGAAAATACTATTTAGTGGAAACATGTATAAACAGTTGCTTAACTAATTTTGGTGGTTGCTTAAGGAGCATAATGTTTTACTCTAGAAAAGGTAATATCATATCCCTTTAGATATATATTAATTACTTATCTTGTCTTACTCACCCTTGATATGAAGTAGGCGTAAAAAAGATGAAAGAAATTATAATAGCCTACATTGTATTCGATGAGTAATTATTCTGTCTAGCGGATTCTCTTTTCCAGACAGTGAGCGCTGTACACACGTATTACCTTCAGTTCTCTTCCTATATCAGTATTTACTCTTCACTGCCTTCATCACTATTTCTCTCAAAGGCAGACTAAAATCAATAATTTAACTTAAAATCCAATCTTATGTCCTATTAAATACAAATACTTCCTATAACATCCTTCTGCTGCATTTTTTTGCTCTTGAATTTTAACCACATGTCTGTCAAAAAGGATGTGGACATTTCAATATTTTTATATTCTAGAGTTGGTCTGGGGTAGCCTGTCTGTATATGTATGCATCTACACATTAACATGCTTATCTTGTTTACGTGATAGTAGACGTTTATTCAATTTTAAAGCTAGAATTTGTGTTATATATTATATTGGCCAAACAATTTTGTCAACGGTCTAAATTGTGACGCATGTTTAGTCACTGCTTGGGACGTGCTGCGGTTTATTTAATATTGGGTTATTATAACTGTGAGCCTTCATGTTTTGACTCTCTTGTTGATATATCTATCCTTGTGTTGATCTTGTTGCCTATATCAGGGGAAGATCAACCCTATCACCGATCAGAACTGCTATCAGTCTGTTATCTTATCGCTAAATGCCAATCATGATATTATGGACTAAATTCAGAATTAGTCATCCTCATGGATTTGTCTAGACCAATTCTATTATTTTCTTTGATATAACCAATTTTCTGTTATAATTTTGATATCTTGAGTGTTGCGGAGTGTTTTTGTTCTCACGCTGGTACTCACATTATATTTTTCTCTCGTGAAAGTGCTACGTTGTTACATTTTAATTTGGTATTTTGTGGTACTGCGGAATTTGTGTAACAGTTATGTATACTTTCCTGTTATTGCATTGATGATTATTGTGTATATTTATTTATACTCTCTTTTGACATTCTCAAGTGTATTTATCATTTAATTGGTTTATATTTGGGTAGTAATGTTTATTCTGGGGATTCTCATGGTTTATATAGGGTACTTAAGAATTACCTAAGTAACGGATTTATAATTGTATTTATATTCCATTAAAGAACACTATTTTTTATATACAGCGTGTTTCATAAGTCACACATCATAGGAGAAATTATATATTTATAAAATAATTAACATATGAAAGCATACATTTCAAATGTTTTATGATATTCAAATAATTTATATGATTTTAAAATCATGTGGGGTAAAAAACTACATAATTCGATACATGTTTCTTTCATAATATGTTAATTATTATCCTGTATATTGTAAATAAATAATTTCTCCTATGATGCGTGACTTATAAAACACCCTGTATATAGTTCTGTCGCTGAAGATTTTCGACAATAAGAGTCACTCATAAAATTATGTTCACATCATAAATTTATTCGTGGTATTTTTAAATATATTTTGAAAGATGTACACAGCTATAAACCTTCAAAACTTTGCAAATAATCAATTAATTGATTTTTTCGTCAGAAATAATTGTTTTAATTTTAATGACTTCTTACAATTGATTTACTAATAATTAATTGTATTTCTTTTATTAATTTTCTAAAATGACTTTAAGTAATAAATGTTGTCTGTGAAATTAGACACAGCATCCGAGGAAGCAATGGCCCCCTCTCCTCCCGGCTCAGTGCCTCCTGGTCTGGGTTTCCACCTGGTGGAAGCTCTTCGGGTGGGCACAGGAGCCACGTACACTCGGTGTCTTCGGACCTTGCGTGTCCTCCTTGACACCCTCACTGAAGGACTGCCTGATGTGCGTATGTGGACCGACGCGATTGAGAACCAACTTGAGGTGGGAGCAGAAATAGTTTGAATTTTTATAGATTGTTATTTCCGGTGGTTCAAGTTAGATTCTGGGTAATCACTAAGAAACGTCGTTTCGTGAATTGTCTACCATTATTCCTGCTGCGTTATTGATTGAGTAGAATAGATATCAATAAATCAATTTAATAATGAGATTTGTCCGTTATAATTTGATTTTATGGAACAGATCACCCAGCTGATATCGTTAAATTAGCTTATAATTTTATTTCGTTCAGATATGGTTATTAAATATTTTTGAATATATATATATATTAATATATAAAATATATTTGAAATATATATGAATATTAAATATTATCAAATATATTTATTTATGTGAACAAAATTTCGAATTATTATAAATTATAGATGTTTGAATTTTGTTGGAAATATGACCTCAAATTACTGTTCTAAATTTTGTTGAACAATCTTTTTAATTTTTAGACAATGTTTATTTATATTTCGGCGCGCTGATCAAACTTTTTAAACTATTAATTTACATGTATAGTGTTATTATTTTGTTAATTAAGATAGCTTTTTATTTTCGTGTTTTTATGGTACCTTACATTGTTTTGTTGAGTTTTTTGTCTTGATTGTTTTCACGAAGGAAAGTCTGAGTATAGGTACAGGGTTCCTATCAATCCTGGATATCCTGGATAAAAACTGCCCCTGCATATTTTTTATTGTCTTCAAAATTTGTTTTAAACTTTCAATACTATTTTGTTAAATTATTTTAATACAAAATTTAAATATTTGATAAAAAATGAAAAATTTTAATGAAAAATATTTGTATTATATTTTCAAAACACTTTATCCTGATAATTTTAATTAAAGTTAACTGACATAGGTAGCCGTAGGGCTGTGGTTGTAGAATTTAAGCACCCCTGGCTTGCTGAGCTACCATTAAGAAGGAATATTATTATAAATATTACAATGGTATCATGTACTACGGAGGAGGTGGTGTATTGGATGTCCCTATTACTGCCGAACTAATTCAGTCTCAACCTGCTTTTTATTTAATAAAGTTGGAGGATCGGATGGCTACAACAACAATTAATACTAAAATTAGTTTATATTATTTGAAATTTTATCATCTATCTAATATCTTAACGTTTAAACTATTAAAAAATTTAAAATAAAAAATGGGTATACCTTGAAACTATTTGTTATATTACTGAAAAATCGATGTTGGCCCTAAGGGGTGGTTAATAATAAAAAAATTGTCCTTGATTTTATTTCTGTTTTTTCCTGGATATCCTAGATATTTTTTTCAAAAATCTGGTAGGAACCCTGTTGTACTCTCTTTATAAATAGAGTTGCTTTCTATTTCATTAGAGGTTGACAGAATGAAAGCAGATAAGTCTCTTGTGTGTTGCCTATAAGACCTATTGATTTTTTCATAATAATATATAAATGTACTATTTATTAATAATCTTGAGACTGTCCTATTGCGTATCAGTTTCACATCGAAAATAAGAGTTACTCATTGACATGAATTATAACAAAAACAGAGATACATGACAGATTCATATTATAAAGACACTATTTAATTTAGTGTTTCCAACATCGCCTTCTTACGGTGGGTAAGAGAATATTGATTTGAAGATATCGGTCGCCGGTGAACGTTAGAAGTGAAACCTGACACTACTAACTGTAGGAGGAGTCACAGTCAACTCGGTCACTTCTATGTCATATCTCTTCCCGTTGCTAGGATTTTGTCGTTCCAGTCACAGCTGTAGTTCTATTTACAATTTGGTAATCAGAATATAATTTGGGGGTTGCATATCCGACTCAATTTTGGTATTTTATAAAAAAAAGGAAATTGGATTTATGATTTCATTGGAAGAATGATTTGTATAGCTAAGTTATTGTATTTTATTGACATGACAATTAAATAGAGAAAATAAGGTTCCAGTGAAATTGGCATTTTGCCAGATGGAACTGTCGTTTTTTGTTTATTAGTCTCGTCTCCTACTTTGCTTGCGTTCCACATGCAGACTTTTCCTGATAACCTTTTCATTAGCACGCTTACATCTTTAAAAGATTACTTTCTGTTGAAGAAAATTTAATTAGCTTTCTAGGGAGTGCTTGACTTTACGTGTGTTAACTGATATTACTGTAATTAGTACAACTTCGAGTATGTATAGTCGTCATATTATAATATTAACTGTAATATTTTGGCTTTGGAATCCTGAATCTAATAATCAGTAGTTTTTTTTAATATTTCTGACAGATTATAAATACTTTCGTAGTTTATACAGACTGCATAAATCCGGATCTATTTTTATTGTAAAAGACATTCCGGAAATTAATGTGTTATAGTATATTATTGAACAGACGTTCTCTGGTTCTATACATTTTTGACACAAAAGCATCTGTCTGGTGTAATATTGTGTTATTAAATTCAAATATCTTGCAGTTTTCTATCTTGGTTGGCAATATTTAGTAATAAGTTAATTGTCTGTCCTTAATAGACACTTAAACCTTCATTGTTCGATCAAACTTTACCATCTGTTATTTAAAAAAACACACGCTGCCAGCTTGTATTTCCTTCAATAAAATTTGGAATATCCCTTTTCAACTTGATCGATATTGGATATTAAGTATGCCTATAGCTATTAACTAATACTTAATTATTGATAATAATATAATTGCTGGTTAATTATACAAATCGATGAAAATCCTTTGCAAATCCAGCATTGATATTTTCATTTTATCATAATATTGACCATAATCTATCCGAAATTCAGCTTGCCTATTACAGAAAGAGGTTAGTATCATTAGATTATAACATTAGGCACCTGTTTATCAACATTTCATTTCTCTACCGTCATCCATCTATGGCGAACAACAGTCCTTAAATGTATAAATAACTGTCGCATTGAACCATTACACTGTATACTTTGAAATCAATATAAATGTCTAATTTAATATCTGTCTTGAAGATTTTATCCTTCCATTTTACATGACAAATATTTAATTTGTATTAAACATCAAGTTTCTTATATTTCTTGATATTTAAATACTATAATTTCTACTGGAGAAGATTACTAAAGCTGATTTGTATCTCCGCAGCTATGTATTTCTCATTTCACACACCCTCGCATACCGGAGTCTGAGTCATAAATTTTAGTAAAACAGGATTTATTTTCTTTTATTTCCAATTTTTTTTCATGTCGCGTCGTCTTCCTTCTTCCCAATAGTGAACCGGGAGAATTGTGGCAGGAGATGTTCGGATGCGTTGTCATAACTGCTAAATTTATTTCCCTGCCGAAAGACACGAACTAATTGTGTGTCTTCTTATACTGTACCTATCCTTATACTATATATGCAGAAAACTGTGTATAATGTTGAATTCTTGTCCTAATTTAAATAGGAAGAAATAGTACCTTGCATGCTTTTTTTACCTGACCACTCTTCCCAAGATATACCCGAGCATAGATCTGCTGTCTGTACATTCTCAGATTTTCTTTGAAGCATGTTATAGTTCTGTTCAGCCGAATAATTATCAAATTGCTCCATGAAATGATACAACTAATGAGAGATAAAACTCTGATTATCTTTCGCAATTTTTATTGGATTTATTGAACTTCTATTATTCCTCAATATAGTTCAATCAATCATTAAACGAGCTGATGTTTCCGCTTGTCCGTTAACCGTACAATTTCTTTCCGAGTATGAATATGGTACTCGGCCATTTACAAGTTATAAATGGCAAGTTCAAAGTCATGCTCGCAAACATAGATTGCAGTTTTTCCTACGAATATCGTGCCAACTATGGATTATTTTCATCTCGTAAAGAAATGAAAAAAAACGAGGGAAAGAGTTAAAGATTCCCAAGTGATCATCAATTTCTTCCTTGAGTCTCAAGTTTAAAACCACGTACGTCTGTCTGCCACTTCAAATTACGTTGTACCTTTCGCCATTTGTCTCTCTGTGCTGCTTGCTCTTCGTCAGGATCGACAATGTCTGATTTCTGGTAGAGTAGAGGGAGTATTGATCTCGAGTTTATTCTGGAGTTGAGTAGACTGCTTTATACGTTGTAACAGTGGGAGATTATCTTTTCTGTTATTTGAACATCGGTGGTGATCTAATAACACTCTAATTATAATTAAAAAGATGAGTTGGTTTATTGTTTCTTTGGAGACGTATTTCCTAAAGTTGGATTTTGGTGTCTAGAAAATGATTATCTATTCAATCTTTTTATACAATTCTTTAATGACATTAGAATTATTAGCCGTAAATTAAAAAATGTTCTAGACAACTGCTAAGTACATTAGGAATATTCTTGTTGTGAATGAATTCCCTGAATTTCTTGGATTTATCATTTTAACTACTCGTAACCGGTTCTAAGGCCCGTACAATGTACACTACTTATTAAAAACATTACGACTGGATTTGAACTAAGTTTAGCTTATATATATAAGATAAAACAGTTACTATCTTCCGTTATAAATATATCTCATATTGATGATAGTATTCACGAATTATTTTCTCCGTGCATTTAGTCAAATACTATTTTGAATTCATTAAAATATTGGCTATGAATTTGTTTAATTATTTATAATAATGAATTCCTTGCGTCCAATTATATAGACATTCTTGTTCTCTTTTCTATTTCAATAAGCAACATGTCTGTCTCAAACAGGCAATGTGTTCGTCTAGCCAGAGCTAGAGTTTAAAACAAGCAAATAATATTTCATGTTGTTGATTCGATGTGAGTGGTATACTATAATATACAGGCAACAGTGAAGAAGTCTCCAGATGTCGTCGCAGCAGATAGTATGTAGTTATGGCTACAATATAAAACTACACTGGTTCCGTTTCGAAAATAGATGTCTATTTGTTGGTACTCGACAGGTGTTAGTCTGTTATCTTCATGACTGACGTTTTAACGGTGGATTATATTTTACTTCTCCAGCGAATAATTATTGAACAGATAGCAGCGATTCTTGTTGAGCTGTTAGTTCGTATTCGTTTATTTTAGGAATTCTAACTTCGCGAAAGTTCAATTTCCTTATTAAACGATTGAGTTGGATAATTTATTTTTACAAATTCTCTAACTCTGTTATCTGACGATTCTAAATCTTAAACGGTATATTTCAATATTTTATTTAGAAAATTCGATGTATACTTCAATTTGTTGTCTTCTCTCAATAATTATGTTTTTCTACTGTTTCAGTATACATAATTTTAGAATTCAAGTTATAAAACGTCTTAATTTAAAATGGATTTTCCCGTTTGAAAATCCAAATTTTGTGATACCTGCGATAAAAGGTTAGGGTTCTCACGTCATTGAAAAACAGAAAAGTCATTAAAATATCATTGAAAAGTCATTAAAATATCATTGAAAAGTCATTAAAATATCATTGAAAAGTCATTAAAATATCAT
>JAUZNC010058018.1:0-12333 GCA_034780395.1 Vannuccia rotundouncinata | reverse complement strand
TAGACAAAGTTTTACATCATGCTTATCTAGGTTAGTGTTATAAATTGAAGCATTAAAATTAAGTTTAAATTGATAAGAATTACTTAACAGGATCATTGTAGGAACAAATTATAAGATGGAACGTTTTGAAAAGCGAGAAAAAATATTCAATACAATGTATAAAGAAATTAATTATATTATAAGAATTAGAAAACCAAAGCTGTTTCGTGTATGTCGTTGATTTTGGGATTATGTTGTTGTTTTTTTGATGTTGCAGATTCTATTTGATGAATAGGTATATTCTTAGCAAGAATAGTCGTTATGAAAGGTTTGTCAGAAGGAGTGGAGCTATGTTTCTGTTTGTAGTGTGAAGACTTGGCTGAAAACGAGTTTTACGATAATGTGTGGATTTGGATTTTACCAATCTAAAATTCCTCACAGATTGTGAACGAAATTGTAAACGACATTTTTTGTTTTTAAACAATTTTATTTTTCGGGAAGTCTGTTACACTTAAATGAAAGTTGGTTCGTGTGAATGTGGTTGTGTTTTGAGTGGATGGGCTTCATTTGTAATCCCGACTTTTTGAAGGTATTTTCATCTGTCGTGATGTGTGCTAATCAATGTAGCGAAGTTTGAGAATGGAGGTTTGATTTAGTTATTACATTGTGTCCCTCCTCGTCTCAGAGAAGTTCACAGTCTCATACTTGTGCCTGCTGCTCTCCCGGATGAGTCAACAACAGCAGAACGGGGACAGCACCTACAACGGCAGCTCCGCTCGTCTCTCCCATCTGGAGCAGGAAGAGGACCACTCCCCGGGCCAAGGGGGTGCCACTGGGGAGGCAGAGCTCTCCTCCGCGGTGACTGGGCTGCTGCTGGCCTATAATCGTCATCTGGAGGATCCGCGCACCAACCCGCTCATGGAGTGCCTGCGATCTAGCCAGAACCTGGCCAGACACTTCACCGAGTGTGTGATACAGGCGTTCAACAGGGGAGGTGAGAGTGAAGACAGCTTTATTGCTTGCCTGACTGATTCCCTGGTTTATTTTAGAAATTGAGAGAGCAGAATCTTTCTGTGTATTGGACACATTATTTCTCAATGACATGTTTAAAATTCCATAAATCTCTAAATCTAAATCGTTGAAGAATCTTAAAAAATCCTAAATGTCTAAAAGTATTAAAAAGTCTTGAAAAGTATTTAAAAAGTCTTAAAAGGTATTTTAAAAGTCGTGAATTTTCAAGACAGATTCGTATGAGCCATTGTTGATCTCTCCCTCTCTTTCTCTCCGTTTATAGATGACCCAGCCGTGGTGATCACAGACGATGCCTGGTATCGTATCCGGGACTCTCCAGCGACCTCACGGCCCGATAACTCGGTGCGCAAACTCCTCTGTGATATTTATGCCAACGAGGACACCGCTGACCTCATTTACCGGAATGATGCGGAGGTCATTATTGACGTCATCATACGACAGATGTGCGACCTTCCTCCTAATTCACCGGTGGGTGGTAGTCTTAAGAGTATTTTGTTTTATATTGTTTTATATAAACATCTCAAATTCTAGATTTGTTTGGTAAAAGGATATATTGTGAACGTTTTTGAGTATGATAATTTGGGTGATAATTTGGATTTGATATAAGTTTAATTCGTTAAATTTTGTTAAAAAACCTTTTGGTACTTTCTGATTG
Organism: Vannuccia rotundouncinata; assembly: GCA_034780395.1. Taxonomy (NCBI): domain Eukaryota; kingdom Metazoa; phylum Platyhelminthes; order Proseriata; family Coelogynoporidae; genus Vannuccia; species Vannuccia rotundouncinata. Next base: position 10,667 of record JAUZNC010058018.1, on the reverse strand, counting down.
TAGCATAATTAAAAAAAAAACAGAATAAGATCAATAATAAGATTAAACCATGAACAGTTCTTTATTTTCCCCAAATGTTTCAATATTACGGTTTTCAAATACCTGATACAAATGTGACAAACTGTTACAAATATTATTTTTTGTTTTTTTTCTGACTTAAGTGATCGATTATTAAGATGTCTGTTTGTATGATTATGAAATTTCTTTTTGTATTTTACAAGTTTGATTTTAAATGAAGAAAAAATATTATAAAAAAGATTTTAAACTGACATATGCCTATAAATCGTTATTCTATCAGAAAAAATTAAATATTTAAAAAAAAATGTTTTTTTAAAATTAAAATATCATACTGTTACGTATATTCCGGTTTTTTATTTCGGTACAAAGGATATGTTTTATTTTGAAATGAAGAAATTCCTGGCTGGTGCATTTTCGATGGTGAAAATCATTACTTAATTAATCTTGCTATATTGTTCACGTACCTGCAGCTACTAACGGAATGGGCGTGGCTCTTCCGCTTAGCTATCTCTCATAAACATTTAATTTCATTGCTTTGGATAATGTGTTCTTCTGGTGTTTTATTGTTCAGGCAACACAAAAAGTGATCCACCACAGTTTCCGAATTAAAGGCGTGTTATTGCTGTTTGTAACAAGAGATTGTCAATGTGTATCTCTTTGGGTGTTAACTTTATTTTTTAAACATTATTCGCTCTTCATAAAATAGTATGTGATTATTACACTAAATTGGTAAATAAAATTTAAACACTATGTTACTATACCTTTTGAATTTTTTGTGAAATGCCACGCATATGAATATAAAAATGTTTTAAATGTGTAGTTTTTAAAAGCTTGTCGTCATGATATTTCTATCAAATGTAACGGTCTTACGAATTTTGATTTTTGTTACATAGAAAAGTATCATTGGTTTCTTAGTTGTTAGAGATTTTTCTATTTATTTTGAAAAAATTATGGTGATCCGTGCTAAGAAAATAAAATAATAAAGTGTACAAATTTCAGTATTTCTCAACAGTATGTAACTATATACAGTTATCACAATTTTTCTGTTTTTCAATTACAAATTTTCTTCATTTACTATATTTCGGAGTTACAATAGAAAAAAAATTATTATACAACTATATTTTTATGTTAATCCTGTATCATCTTAAATGTACATTCACAAGGTTGAGTAGAATTATACAAATAGTTTTATGAGTTGAACATTAACCATGTATCAAAATTTTGTGATCCCCGTCATATTTTAAAAATATATTTAAGTTAAATATGTGATTTTATTTAAAATTCAACTAAATGAATTATTTCAAAACTTTAAAAGTTTTGAAACATCATATCGATTTATTTTATTTCAGTTTTTGATTGAAATTTTCAATTCGGTTAATGAACTGTATATATTATATTTTTTATAACTACAACAGATGGTTCATGACAGAAACTGAGAAATCAAAGCACATAAATTTAATTATTTTGAAAATTTATTTGCAGTCATTTTTAATTATAGATTAACCCATACCATGCTAATAGTTTTTTTAAACCATAGTAATGTAAATTTTTAAAATAAATGAATAAAAAGTTTTTCGAAACAGTGTTAATTTTAACTTAAAATTAATTATTCTAAAGCTGAATTATCTCTATTTATCAGGCATTATATAGAATTCTGAAAATTTCATGAATTCAAGAAATTTCGGATCCATTTTGGTCATATTTTATATATGCCTTTTCCATCATTTTCATCCCTGTTTTCAGACAATTTTATTATGAGATGCGTGCTATGATGGCTGTTTATGTCGCTTGTTATTTCATCTTTTTATCAAATTAGTCAACATCATTTACAATATATTTCAATTATTAATAAAAAATAATAATATTTTATTTATTTTGTAATCTAATTTCTGTAATTAAAGTCAAACAAATTATTTAAAAAGGGTATTGATTGTGATATTCAACGACGCATTATTCAACGACGTAATATTCAGCATTGGAATAAAACATTCTCAATTAACGTTCCTGTGTTATCTAGTTACACAGGTCTTGTATTGTATTATTGACAAACTAATTAGTAACTTTTAAGGTTTAAGAAAAAATATTAATTTTTTGTATGTTAAAAAATATTTGGATTTTAGACTTAATGAATTTATAGATAAAGTTCAACTTATAGTTTCATAATTATAGTAGAAGTTTGAAAGATAAATTAGCGTTAGTTCCCCACAAGTTCATTACTGGTTACGATCTAAATTGAGCTCGCAACCGAATCCAGATCATCTGATTCCAATTTGATCGGATATCCTCCTCCTTCCATTTCATTCGACAGGATCTCAGCGAATATCTGGTTCTGCTCGACCTTATTCTCACCCACTCCGACTACCTAACTCGCGGGGGCTACAAGTCCAAAGAACTAGTCCAAAGTCTCCGACAGCTCGCATCTTCAGAGGACGACGAATCCTGCTCTGCCGACAGAGATATCTCGCGCTCTCTATTAGCCAAGATTTCGAAACTATAACTATGATTCATTTGATTAATTGAACACCCACCTTCATCCATCTCAAATCCTCAACTTGTTACCTAGCAGACAACATTTGTACAATGACACTTTACTGTCCTTCATTATAGGCCTCTTTAAACAGTCGTTCATTCATTTACCTTGCGCAAAACCTTTTAGTAAATTATCCATCATAATATGTGTTTCTTATTTTTTGATAAAGTTGACAGCAGACGCGATCCTTTTTTGGACATTTTTAATTTGCTTTTAACTCGCGGTGACTCTGGTATTATTTTCAATCCAATCCTTTGACGAAACTCCTTCTGATTTAATATTACCCCTATGCTTAATAGTGTGACATAGTTTCATACAATTATATTTATTTAAGTATTTAATACTATATTGTTTCACAGTCTATTTTTGTTCAACTGATTTTTTGCAATCAAAAAGAGGCTGAATTAATTTCCATGCCCGGTTCGCCTCTATTTCTTTCAGTTCTATATTACGTTCGACCTTTTTTGATTAAACTTGGTGATAATCCATTTCATAGTTTCCTATGTTAATTTTGTGATGTTTTCTTGTGGTCTGTACACGAGTATCACCATACTACTTAACCATTTAGTGTAGAATGTTATATCAATGTGAAAGTAAATATATTATATTTTTAAAACTATTATTTATTTTCTTTAGTTTTAACATAATTTGCTATCGATTAAGTTTTACTTTCAATTGACAATTTATATAACTTGTTTAAAATGGTTACAAATGTTATCAAACTTTTTAATCGTTACTTAGTTAAGATAATATAACATTTGAAGAATATCTTTATAGATTTTGCTCTGCATCTACTTTTAATTTTGTTATATTGCTTCGCAAAAAAAGGTATTTAATTATATATAGAGGACTTACCAAATCAATATTAAAAACAGTTTTTACCGTGTAGAACCATTGATGTCGTAATAATTTTTTTACGATATGAATGTGTAGAACAGGGTTATGAATTGATAATTGATATATTTGTACATAAAACAATTAGGAATTTTTAAAATATATAATTTGGTTGATAAATCCATTCGTTTGTATTGTTAAATTCTGTACCAAGCTTTAGACCCTAACTCCATTGTATTCTTCGTTTTACGAGCATGTTCAGGACTGTCATTTTGTTTAAAATCAGTATCATCGTTCAACGCTGTGGAATTCTTTAGACAAAACAATTTAATAAAGAAATATAAGGCTCCAATTGCCAAAAGCATCGCAACCAATCCTAAAACGCAAAGAATTATAATAATCGGAGATGGTCTTTTATCAGCAATTTCCGGTTCAATCTCTATTTCAATACCACCAAAACAATATCCGCCGAAAATTCTTTCTGTTTGGTCTAAACTTAGTGTCTGAGAATTGCCACAAAATCTAACACAAAATTCCGATCTTGATTGCACAAAAAATTCAAATTCTTTCGAATTATAGTTGTAATTTGATTTCCAAAGACATGCTCCGCTTTTAAGTATCCCATGAATTCGAGTATTCCAAGGTGATGCGGTTTCACTTCCTGGAGATGGTTGAACGCACTCAACTGGATATGCAAGACTATAGTCCCTATCCTTTCTAATGAAATTGGAACCAATAATATCCGGTCGTACATTGTGAAGAAGAACAATTCTATTGGAGAACTGAAAACTTGTCCAAACAAAAGCGGAGGAATCTAGGCATTCAGTCTTGGCGACGTTAATCTCAAGACTATTAAAATATGTCGGAAAGTGGCGTGTCCAAGCATGGGTATAGTTAATAACATAGACGTGTATTTGTAAAACAGATATTTTATATTTCGTGAGTATGTTGCCAATTCCCGAATCCACAAACTCAGCGATGGGAAGGTTGCTGCTTGTATTTGTTAGATCTGTATATGCAATGGTAAGAATCAAATCATTTGAGTAGGTTGTTATTTGGCAATTGATTGGATTTTTGACAGATACATTAGTTGAAATATCCTCACCACAGCGTAATTTATTTGCCGCTAAATAGACAGACTTTGAGATATTCTCAAAAGCGCATTCAAAGCCGTAATAGTAACATGCAAGTCCATTACACTTATTCCAATGACAAATACTGAACAGTAAATAATATTTTATCAAAAGAAAGAAGCTGTGATACATTATCTTTAAATAAAGTCAAAAACATTATTAAATATTTTAATAATACATACTTTAAATATATATACCATCTCTTTAATTATGACTACCAATAAAAAAAACGTATGTAATATCCAATTGAAATCAAGCAAAGCATTTGAACTTTTGTAATTATTTAAAACGGTATTACAATAAATATTAATATATTTATTAATCTATATAGGTAAATACGCGAATACAAATTATTAAAAAAAAAATTATTTTCATTTGGACTAAATAAAATTTATAAATGTTTAAATGAATATTATTGAATTCTGGAAATTTTATGTTCATCGTTTTGCAACATCACGTTAAATTATTATTGCTGTATAGGTACTATTCGTGAAATTAAATGTTATGTATATATGAGCTTATAATTGTATAATTGTTCAATTAATTATGTTACTTATAACCGCATATCCATACAGGGTTTTTTACTCATCCATTGTACCTGATTCGGCCCGACCTTCTAAATATGATGTATAAATGACAAGTGCATATAATTTGTCATGATGATCGATAGTAAAGAATATTTTCTACTAGATAATGTTGAGATAAGTAGAAAAATTAAAAATTATTTTTTGATGCAAAAAAATTTATAAATATTGTTTTTTAAGGGGGAGGGGGTAAAACATGGCCCAAATTTGCGTGACGTCATTTTTGAACAGCCCCTTACTATATATTGTCAAATTGTTTAATCGTCTTCCCCCCGGTATGGATAGGGTTAACATTGAGCATATATATATATCATATTTATTCATCAAATATAATAAATAGATCGCATATAAATAAATAAATAAATAAAATAAATATGAGCTTTAATTGCAAAATGACAGACTCACAATGCTTATATGTATTTACAATTTTAATATAAAAATGACATGATTTATATCTGTGCATGGAACTTAAGTACTTCAGAAAAATTGAAAGGAAGTATATTTAACATTAAAAATCTAAAGATCTAATGATGATCATTGGAGAGGGGTGGTCAGTAATTACAAAAATACATCATTATTTGTTTATAAAAACTAAATAATAAAACAAGTTTGGTGCCTTTTTTGTAAAAATGTCATTATATACATATTAAAAAGGGGATAATAACATATGACAGTTATATAAAAAATTAAGGTAATATAATATTATCTTCACAAATGTCAAAGAAATATAATACACTTCGCTGTATACATTAGTTTGAATTATAGTTGGGGTACCTTCATTGATTATATAAATTAAAATAATTTATACGATATTAGAAACCCTTCATTATATTCCTTTTTAATTTCAATTATGTAAAATTATATTTTTAAAAGTTGCAGTATTATAATTCTAACATCTGTGTTTAGAATGGATGAAACTCTAAATTCTTCAGTTTTAGGAACTCATGAACAGTACGTACATCATTATCTCTTTAGTAAAATAAAAAATATAGGTATACATAAGTGCAGCCTTCCATTTTTTATATCATCAGGTTTAAAATAAATTGTTTCTATGAGAATAAGTAAATATTTTATAATTATATGTTCTACTTTTTGGCTCTTTTTGTCCAATGTCCTGTCTGCATTTTTGGTTTAGTAGTGTTTTTTTTAAAATTTATATTTTAGGCTAACTTTATATCTTTTTAATGTTCTAATATATCTTTTTTGATTGGCTAATGAAAAACAGGCAAAATTATAAATGTATATAACCATTTCACTGAATAATTTCATTTATGAATTCTCTGCTCATGTTTTCAACATGATTTTATACTCAACTACTGGTTTCAATTTAATTATATATTATTATATATTACAATTTTATACTATATTTGATATATGATATATATATATTTAATATATTGTTATATAGATATACCTAGTATTTAGTATTTTACTATTGTATAAGTATTCCTTATTGTACAATTTTATATAATATTGCATATATCTTATATACATACTACATGTTTGTATACTTATATACCTCAGTCTTCATTAAATTCTAGTGATCAGGATTCAATGGAATCACTTTCAAATCATCTCTCTTTTCTATTCCTTCCATTATATAGATTAGATAAAACCGCAAAATGGAATAATGTTTTTCCTGGGTTAGATAATAGCCTTCAAGTCATTTCATTTTTTTGTGGGCTGAAGATTTTCACCAATGATCTCAATGAAGCTCAACTGTCCTGTGCAGGGTGTGAATCTAAAATTGTCAATTTGTTTTTGACTGAGAATTTGTGACTGCATCTCTTAAATTGTATTATCAATGGCCATGCTACTTTGGAACTAAATGTCAAAGCATGACAAAAAAATATATATATGATCGGATTTGAACAAATCAAACATCAAAAACTTAGATTGATTTTCCTTTGTGTTATAGTGATTAATTATAAGTGCAAAGCAAGATTATCACTTATACAGATATACTTATTATACTTTATACCAGCACCATTCATGCATCACATATCTTCCAAATAACACCCTATAGTAATGCAAAAAGATCAATTTTTACAAAATTTTACATTTATTTCATTTTAGACTTCCTGAAAATATTGTTCATAAAAGTCAACAGTCTGTGAAATTGAAACTCTGTACTGACAATCACAATTATATATAAACACAGCACAGCTTGAAATGCAGCTGTTCATTAGATTAGATTCATAATATTATCAAATTTCAATAAAAAAAAGTTATTTATATATAGAGATTAGGTAAATTTGAGGTAAGTCATACATCTGTATATAGCTTATATAACAATAGCTTATTCTATTTCAATTTAGATTTTTTTAATACAAATGTGCATACATATACATAAAATATTTGTATACTATTATATATATTATAAGAGTTTTTGCTACAAATATGATATTTGTTGATACAATTGTCTATTTAGCAGACAATGAGAATACAAATTCCAATAAATAGCAAACATATTACTATATACCTATACTTTGGTTTATAATATATTCACTTTTTTTAAAATAGAAAGATATTTCAATTTTAGTATAATATAATTTTATAGTACAATTTTACCTATATAATTGTATGCCTAGTTATAGTAAATAATTTTTATGAATATAACCAATAAACATGCAAAATATTGAATTGTATTCAAGCATATATACTAGGTCAAATAGCATTCATATTATATATGAATTGGCATAGGAGGCTAATTGAATGTGTCACACCATATTAGCTGCTATTATAAATGACCCAAAAATAATTAACCAATAAGGACACAATAAAGATACTAACTAATACTTGAATTTATATAGCCATTTGGAGAAGTAACTAGCAAAAAGAAGGCAGTGGGGGTCCTGTGACTGCAAGTGGGTATACCACATTCAATAAGATAACAGAACATCTTCTTGTTGACCCAACCATATCTTCTAGGCAGTTAGGAAGAGAAATAGGGGTGAACCAATCAAATATTGTTCACTGTTTTCAGAAGAATAAGTACCATCTATACAAATTCATGCATGTACAGGAGCTCTCAGAATATAATCCAGACCACAGGCTTGAGTTTTGTGAATGGGTCATAAACAAAGAAGATAACTATTGTGACAGAATTTTTGTTTTCTGATGAAGCAGTCTTCCATGTAAAAGGGTCTGTTAACAAACATAACTGGGCATGCAAAAATTCCCATGATATTATCACAAAACCACAAGATAAAACCTCTGTTACTGTTTGATGCATAGTGTCAATTACAGGGGTAGTATGTTTTGATATTAACTTTGCAACTATGAATAGTGACCGATATTGTGAAGTTCTGAATAAACATGTTATCCTATACTGCAAGTGCCATAAAGATAAAATTTATCAACAATATCATGCTCCGCCACACTTCTCTAATGTGGCATGAGCAATACTGAATCTACCTACTCATTGGATTGGTAGAAGAGAACCAGTTGAATGGCCCTCGCGATCTCCAGATCTCACAGTTTCACCTTTTCTTTGGGGTGCATTGCAAGATCGTGTTTATGAAGAACAACCAACTAATCACCAGAAGTTGGCACAGAAAATTGAACAAGAAATTCAAAATTTCCCTCAAAAGATGTTTGGAGATGCTTATTGATCATTCAGATGAAGGTGTGATCTCTGTGTCAACAGGGATGGTCGAAATTTCGTGCAGTTGTTATAATATTAGTGTTTTTTAAATATTTTCTAGTGAAAAAACAATAGTTTTTCAAAATTGTTTTACATTAGTAATACCTAGTTTGGGTTTTATTATGATAATACAAGAATATTTATTTTGGATCACCCCTTTCACTTATTTTAAACACCCCTTTATATGCATTCTAGGTATAAAATAAACATCAAAAAATTTTTACACCATGTGAATTCTAATTTATTCATACATTATCTCATACATTTATTAAGACTTATGCATTTTTTACCTTAAAAGCAGTGACAGCACATTGGTCTTTTAGTAGGTAAGCTACATTTATATATTTTTTATTATATTAGAATGTTGCATTTAATAGCTTTACAGTGTTTATTTACTTTTATTTAATAGTGTTTCTGATTTTGGTGACATCCTACAGTTAATGGCTTTTAATGTAGACCTTTTCAAACAATTTACTTGTGGTAAAACCAAGATAAGTCAGGGAATTTGATCTTTGAAAAAGTGTGGCAACCTTGTGTCTTGTACTCACAACTGTATTAGCACTAAAAGTAAATTTCATGCCATATTATTATATTTTTTAAAAGACTTTCTATAGACCCATTTTGCCCTAATTAGGGTTTAAATAAGACTACTGGCTTTTCTATATCTTTTCTATAGGAAAGCACTAGGGAAAAATACATGGGGGAAAATGGGTCTATAGAATGTGTTTTAAAAAATGAATGTAAAATCCTAAAAATAATGTATTAGTTTAAATTATGGATAGTACTTCATAAACAAAATTATATGTAATGTCAAAATAAAGTAACAAAATATGGATTTATTTATAAAACCACCCAAATAATGAATGAGAAACATAAAAATAGACCCATTTATCCCCACCCTATGCTATTTAATATTAATTAAAAAATTTTCTAACAATCATATGGAGTGACAACTGTAAACTTCTCATAGAGAAATATTTTGTAATGTACACTACATATATATTCACAGCAAATAGTCTTATTCTATTGTTAGTATTTATTCTTACTTTTTGAAAACTGTACTAAAATATACTTAAATTACTACTACCTACTTTTCCTATAAACCAGTAAACGGATACATGAAATTCGCTTCCATACACGAATATACACGAATTATGTTTTCATATAAAAAAAAATATTAAACATTTTTTTTAATTAATTGATTAATATGAATAAAAATTTATTAGGATAACAATAACTTAGTATAATCCATTTATTTTTTAACATATTGCTAAAAATTTAAAAAACATTCTTGCTTCAGTTAAATGCAGTTAATAAAAATTTATTTTTCAAATTTAAGTTTTTAATGTAAATAATTACATTTTGAATTATAATGTTTGTTTTTTCAGCTGGGAGAAGGTTTACCAAAGAGAATTAGCAACCTTTAAAGAAATTGGTGACCCAGGAGAAATTTGGTACTGTAATAAAATATTAACATATTATTAAAATTTTCAGTAGATCTTTTGTTTAGAATTAAATTTTTATTTACTTTCATTAATTAAACATAATTATTTCAACTGCGTTTCGATTGTAACCTTTTTTCTATAATATGTAATTACAATTGTTTCTAATAAAAGAAGAATGTATATTTTACTACTATCGTTTTATAAGTAATACAAAAAAACAATTATTAATTACTTGAAATGTTATTTAATTTCATGATATTATGAAATAAATAATTGTATTAATAATGGTAAAAAAAGTGAATTTATATGAAAAATCGTTCAATAGTTACATAAAGCAAACATAATCCTTAATACTATAAACTTATTATTTTTTATTCGTTACAGGTTTGGAGAAAATTCCGAATTGAAAGTGATCAACTATCTTAACAGAGAGGACTCGGTTTTATGTGATAGCTATATTATTGACCTAGGATGTGG
>JAUZNC010058017.1:0-11924 GCA_034780395.1 Vannuccia rotundouncinata | reverse complement strand
ACCCTAGGATACAACTAAACACAGATGTTACCCTAGGATACAACTAAACACAGATGTTACCCTAGGATACAACTAAACATATAGCGTTTTTTCCTTTTCTCTAGAACGGTTTGCACAACTTAATTACACAGTATAAAGTCGACATGTCTGGATTGTGCGGTACAATTATCTATTGTTCACACAGATAGTCTCACAAGATACTTCTACTTGAGTAACGAATTTTACCATAGAACTGCTTCGTCCTACAGTGAATCTAAATATGTCACTAATGGCTCAACATAATTGCCATTTTTAAAATATGTCGTTAATAATAACTACAATACAAACCAAATATATTTTAAAAATAAAAATACTAATACATCAGACGATTCGACTATAAGTCTTCTTCTGTGATGTTATATATATTTGCCAAAGTATATATTAACCGATGAAATGGTGAAATGTGGACACATTTTATTTAAGATTGTAGATCTATTATCTAGTTGAGTGTTACAATATCTATGGCGTGAATATGGCTAACTTACAATCTCATAAGAAATTGACTGTTGGTGGTACAGGACATTATTTATTAGTACAGCTTTGGGTCATCTTAACTACCTAGCTAAAATAATAACTTACAAAAGTTAGATATGTACGATTTTTGAATATTTCTCCAGAAATGTTTGTCGATCCAGTTTGGCGAGGACCATTGACGACTTGTAAATTATGATGTCATACCAAGTTTTATGAAGGAATGATCAAAGCTAAATTTAACCGAAAAGATTAAAACAATTATCGATCGTTTAATTACTATCCAGATGCAAAAGGGTGCATATTTTCAACTTTATGGAGAAACCATTGATATCGTAATCATATTTATCTAGGTCGACATTTATTAAACTATGTCTTAAATAAAAACTGGAAAAAAGTGAAATTGGTGAAATCTTGTTAGGACCATAATTTTATAAATAAAGCTGTGAAGTTGACCAAATAGGTCAATATATCTTTGCCCAAGTAAGTTCTTTCAATTTTACACATATTATGTGTATTTAATGTCGTATATGATATACCATTTATAACATTATATTTTTTTTCTGGAGAATTAATTGTTTATTTAATTTAATCAGTTTATTATTAATTTTCCAATTTTACATTAGACGCTGTCTTACGTATAATAAAGCGCAGTAGTTTGCCGATCTAGTGAAGTTAATTACGATATGAATGGGAAACCTGAATCCAGAGAAATTCCAGGATGAGGTTTTAGCTCTTGCGACTGTAGATACGATATTATAGTTAGTGTAAATCAAATCATCAGGAATCTAATAGACAAACTTCACATTACCTATTTACTACTCATCACATTTTTTTTGTTATGACAAGGTATCGGACTAATATCAAAGATATTTAATTATTGTCAAAAAGTGACGACTGATGAAAATAAATGAAAACAATTTTTTTGTAAAACCAGAAAAATTATGTTAGTTTAATCTAAAATATACCTCTTGATTTAAAATTAATTAAAGTTTATTTATCTGATATGGCGGAGTGTTTCAGAGAGGCACATGATAAGAATTTGCAATACAAATTTATATTAAATATATATAATAAACTTATACATTGATTAATAATTTTTTTTAAATTAAACAATATTTTGATTGTCACAATATCTGTTTATTTTCAGGTTCCTTTTCTCTTACAAGTCTTCTAATTTCGGAGACAGTCAACTCTGTAGCTGAAGATTTTATACCATCCCTGAATATCTCCTCAATGTCAGATAATTTGACGATGTCAACGGTTAATGAAGAAAAAATATTATTTCGTCTTCAGATCGCCATCACCACTACCTGTATGGCAGGGATAATTCAGGTATATACTGATTTATTAATTAATAAAATCAGATATTAATAAAACTTTAAATAGTTTATGATGGAGCAATTGAAAAATGTTTGAGAACTGAATTTTGAATTGTATTTGAATGTTCCGAAACTCTTTATAATGAGTGCAATAAAAGCTTCTAGTTAAATTGCGAAAAATGTTATACTTGAAATAGGCATTACTTGAAATAATTTGGTAAATTTCCAAACATAGTACAATGAATAATTAAGTGAATTTGTTTCGACTCATATTTCTATTTATTTTTGTATTTTTAATCTAGTCGAGATTTCTCCCTTTTCCAATTTCTCAAATTATTTCTATGCTGAAGTTAGATATTTATGAATAAATTAAATTCTTTTAATAAGGTGTAGTATAAAGCAGCAGGATTTTTTATTTTAAGAACATTTTCCAAATATGGACTTCAGTGACACATCCTGACAATACATTTCTGGTTATTTCAGGAAGCTCAAGAGAATTTTAATCACATATTTGTTTTCCAAATTGTAATATTTTACATTTGCTAAATCATATCATAAAATTCAAATTAATTTCTTTAAAGCTTAATAATATATAAAATATTGTTTAGATTATATACATATTTAGGAGCCATCGACAAATAACTTTTGTCATTCTTAGCGGACTTTGGCTGTTAAAGTCTAGAGCTCATAAAAGTATAAAATATCTTTTGTGAGAGTAAAAAAGTTCCCTCACCCATAACAGGATTCTATTTTTAGTATCAGTACACTCTGATTGGCTGGTATTTAAGGAAGTAGTCTTTTCCTATACAACACATTGTCAGCAAGTAGGTCAGTTTGGTTAACATAAGTGTAGTTCTGCAACTTATTTTAGAATGGATTTTATTCGTTTGCAATATTTTTATAAACGAGGTAAAATAGAAGGGAGTTTTCCTACAATGTTTATTGTCCACAAAATAAAAAGGCCTTTTGTTAACGTATTTTCGGAATCCCCCCGACTTAATGGCCAAAGTCCGCTAATAAAGTTCATTTTACTATATTGGTTGATAAACTGTAAGGATACACTAGAAATTGTTTTGAGAGTGTGCGCTTGTAGGGTTGTGATGATAGCAAAGTAATTATTCTTTATTAATTTTTTTTTAGTAAATGCAAAGTAAGTATATAAGGTAAGATCTGGATAGATTATTGATCTCAATCATTAATTAAAACGCTGACGATAATAAAGCTGATCCAAACATCTTATTTAACAGAACGATTAAATCAGAAATTTATACTTAATGGTTGGATTGAAAAAGACTTTTTAATGAAAGTTTCTGTTATACATTATTAATAAATTCTATTTTTCAAAATTATCTTATTTTGTTATACTGTATAACAATCAGCTTGTTTGTTTTAGTAACCCAACTATTTTTAATGAAATACAATTTATAGTATATATATAATATTTTCCAATTATTTTCTAGTGTAAGTATATATTAAAGATAATTTTTAAAATGTTCTCAATTAATAATGTTAGAAATATAGAATATTAGATTGATTCACTCAGTATGCTTTTATTTATATTCATAATTATTTATCAAATATACATATTATAAATTTATTATCAAAACAATAACACCTATATTCACTTTAAACTATTCGCTTTCAGTATGGCGTTTCAAATTTCCATATATTTTTCAAATTAATAATTTTTCTTTATGTTATCTTTTATCATTGATATCGTAATAATATTTATCTATAATAGGATTTTTAGTTAATTACGATATCTAGTCTTTTATTTTCTCTAGTTCTCTCTAATTTCCATATTCAAATGCAGATTGTCTATAATCAAAAAAAATCCGGTATCATGGACCGCGCAGCAAAGGGGGGCGGGGCGGTCGCCACTGTGTGTGGGGAGTGCCCTTTTTAATATTGTGTGTTAAAATATTATTCCTCATATAAATGAATGAAGCAAGGGAAAACAGATAGATTAAAATCTAAAATTAGAACGTATGTACAGGCATGCATTTAAAGTAAAGACTATTTGCTATTTTTACTCAGTTGTTTACTTTATTTTGTTGTATTAATAATAATTTTTACTTATATAACAGAACACATGATTTGTGATTGTATTTTTTTTAATAAATAAATTAACAGTTTTAACTTTTTATATTTTTTGTTTGGTATTCGATAGGTGTTTATGAAGAGATTTTTAGAACGTCAAAATGTTTGAAAATGTTTAATATACGTAAAACAAACGATCTTAAGTAAAAGTGTTCTTTTTTATTCTCGCCCCCCAGGCAAATATCGCTGCGCGGTCCCTGGTGTTAAGAATAAAACCTTCAAACATATTAATATAGCACGTTTAATTTAATGCAATCTTTACTGAACATTTCACATCATGGATATACTATCTTTTTTTTAAGTATACAATATCTATGAAATTTCAGTACTATAAGCATAGAAATATAAATAATTATTATATTTCTATGACTATAAATAAGTACATAGATTATTTAATCTATTTAAATTATTTAAATTATAGAATCAATTACATTTTTCCAGTGAAAATGTGTTGTCAATATCCTTTCTTATGTCAGCCATAGAAATAGAAATATTTATTTTTATTTCTATGATGTCAGCTAATCAGCGGATTACTTCGCATGGGTTTCCTGATCAACTACATGTCTGATGCTCTGGTCAGCGGGTTTACTACAGCGGCGGCTTTTCATGTCCTCACGAGTCAACTCCCAACTATATTTGGCTATAAACTTAAAAGATTTTCTGGTGCTGAAAAAGTGGTCATGGTAAAAAATTGTTTGAATTTTTTATAGATTTTTATTTACAAATATGTTCATTATAGACCGGAAACTCACGACAGAAGATTTCACGACATCAAACCTAGAAGGTTTGACCTCATTAAATATTGTAGCCTGGTTGACCATTGAAAAATCTTGGTCAACTGTACTCCACCCGGTGGTGGGTTTGAACCTCAGAGCTTTTTTTTCCCATATGAAAGAATAGGAATATTTATACAATATTAGGTTACTTTACAAGAAAATACCATTTTAACAGGTTTAATTAGATTTTTTAAGTTTGATTGTATTTTATTTTAAATCTATAACTCATTTCTTCATAAAAAGAAAAATTGAGCACATGTCATATCATTTTTCCCATATCCTTTTAAATATTGGTATTAGACTCAATTATGTGTGAATTTTCGCTAGAAATGAGTTTAATACTAAGATTCAAAAGCATCTGTTAATAAAATAATATCAAATAAGTGTTTATTTTTGTTTTAAAATGAAAAAATCAGTTATATATTCAAATTAAATATACATAATTAAACCTTTTATAAGAAATAGGCATTTTCTTGTAAAGTAACCTAATATTGTTTAAATATCCCTATTCTTTTATATGGAAAACAAAAAAGCTCTGGCGTCCCAACCATACTCTGGTGGAGTACAGCTGACAAAGGTTTTTCAATGGTAAAAGGTCTAACATTTTGATTGTGATGGGGTGAAATGTTTTGTCATGAGCTCCTGGACTATCATGTTTTGGCTAGCTTTATAGAGCAATAATATCGACATTCTCTTGCAAGGTTTTGTAAAGTTTGACAAACGTGATGCAAATTAAGCGTTTTGACTAACACAGGCAATATAAAGTAGAAAATGAGATGTTAATTGATTTAAAACAACAGAACAATGCATTTTAATCTCGAAATTTCATTTTCTCGATGTTTAAAACTATTTATCAGATTGTAGAATGCTTTAAATTGTACAACAAAGCTTATAATACTATAAAGACTGCATAAAAAACATAACTAAGCTTACACCTTTACACTTTTAACATCTTTCCATTGAAGACTTACTACGAATTCTTTCGGAGACTTCCGGAAACGAACGTGGCCTCGCTCATAACCACTGTGATATGCATGCTCATACTTGGCGTGATTAAGGAACATCTTAATCCCCTAATGAAGAAGAAGGTCAAGTTTCCGTTGCCAATTGAGCTTCTTGTGGTGAGCACGCAGATGTCAATAATTCATTGATAGCACAAAGCGATTATAAATTAAAGCCAAATATGTGATATTTAATATATATCTACTGTTTTGTTTGAAATTTGCATCATTTTATATTATATGATTTGTCGGTGAGTGACAGAGAGGCTTCTAATAGAGATTAAAGTTTGCTTCATTAAAAGTAAAATAAAAACACTCTCTGTGTAAAATTAATCGCATTTATAGAATGAACCAAGAGGTGATTATAGCAGACGTTTGAATATAAGACTTATAAATGCTGTCAAATTAAGTGTCAAATTGATTTAAATTGACTTTATTTAAATTTTATCGATTTTATATTTTTATTTTACCTTTATAATTTTATAAATAAATTTTCCATAGATATACTTACTATCTTTGTTTAAGTATATACACATATACACATATATATATATCTATGAAATTGTCCCATAGAAAAGTGGTTGATGTTATTCGTGTATCCTTTAAATTTATTAAATACTAAAAAATAAATATTTGTTTTTGTGTAGTATTCTTTTTTCATATAATTTGATAACGTATTACAATTTCTTTTATTACTATTTCAATATTTGGTTTCAGGTTGTCGGTTCCACATTGATATTCGGATTCACTGATTTAGCCGAGCGTTTCAGCATTAATATTGTCGGTGATGTTCCCAAAGGGTAAGCAAATACTCTTAAAAATTGTCCATCTTAAGATTATTTAATTATAATATCAACTTATCATTGTAAATTAAGATTATATTTATGAGCTGGGCCTTTCAATGATTTAAAAGCCAAAAATGGAAAAACTCAATCGAAAGATGGCTTTTAACAGCCCTTGAAAAATGTCCGATAACGAAATCATGTGTTTTTAATTTTTTTTACATATGATTTAATTCTTTCCTTGTCTGAACATTAATAACATTTTGTGGAACTTCTTACAATGATGATTAGAATTTCACATTGAAGTCGTATAATTTACTCTTTTTCCAAATATTCGGAGACTGGATTTAATCAATTTCGATTTAAATTTGTAGTTGTAATATATTTCAAATTATTCTAGAATCTTGAAAAGCTGTCTCCATAAAATATCATTAAACTTTTTGTGTTTCGTTCTTCTTTAAAACTTGGAGAAGAAAGCTAGTAAAACATGATCCCAGCATTGCCTTTTATAATTTCCTTATGAGAAAAGTCTCCAACAAAATCTCTCGTAGAAAAGTTAAATTTTGATAATCTTGACACTTTCAGCTTACCCGAACCACTGGTCCCTGACTTCAGCTTAGTACCGAAGACTATTTCTGGTTCAATAACATTGGCTATTGTTGGTTATGCCATCTCGGCTTCCTTGGTGAAAACATATGCCACAAAAGAGAAATACATGGTGGACTATAATCAGGTAGATTGTTCAGTGAACATAATTAATGAATAAAGTTACATGAATCACTATCTCCGGTAAATTTCAGGATATTCCACCAAATGCTAGACAGTAAACCAACAACAAATAAAATTATTAAAAAAATTGTGCAAATTTTAAAATTTGTGCAAATAATGAAAAATTTCCGTGAATTTTAAAAAATTGAAAATAGATAAATAAATAAAAATTTAAATCGAATATTAAAATATTGAAAATATTAATTTTTACCAATATTTTGATTTTTACCAAGACGACTGCATTTCAAAAATTTTATTAGCTGTTAGTACTATTGGAGTATTCGGGAAATTCAATTTTATTATTAAAAAGTTAATTAAACATGTGTCGATGATTTTTAATTTTATAGGAATAGGCTGCTTTTATATTAAATAGTAAGGTATTTTACAATATTATATGAATTTTTGTGATTTTAGTACAAATTTTAGTATTTAATGAATATTAACACTAAAAATCATTTTAAAATAGAATAAAATTGTATTTAATCTCCTAAAAATAATGAAATGTTCACAAAAATTATTTATTTTATTTAATATTTAAGTAGGGGGGTGGACACATATCCATACATATCCACATTCGGATATAGTGAATATATAGCAAAAAATAAACATATCCACCGTATTTTCAACATATTATACACAAATAGTGTCGATGGTTCACCATAGAAGATGAAATTATTAATTTATTAATCCATCAAATCTTAAATTAATTGCAGCTCATTTGTGAAGGTATTTTGTATTTCGCTCCGGTGAAAGTGTATTACAATTATGTATGACTAGAGAAAGGCTATTTTATATTATATTACAGTAAAAATATTGTTCAAACAATTATAAAGTAAAACAAAAATGAAAAACTTAAAATAACCAAAATAACCTTTTAACTTTTCATCATAGTCATTGTATAAATTAACTCAACATAAAACAAAGACGGCTGAGATCATTTCCTATAAGTTAATATATTCAATAAAAAGCCCAGCTATATCATATAGCACAATACGTTGCTCTCAAATAACTGCAATTTGAAAAAAAATACATAATTCCAGACTGTTCTATATTTGATTAATAATAGGAAGATAAAGAGCACAAGTTGCTAAAAAACGAATATTTTTCACAAATTTTTCGGAAAGCAAACTTCCATTATCAAGTGAGATAAAAATAATGATAAGATATAGTGAACACTGTAATATATGACAGGTAATTACGTAATAAGATCAAATGTGATTAAGAGTGAAAGGATAAATCGATAATTAGTTAGGTAAAATATGAAGGAATGATTAATAATAAAATAGGCGGTAAAGAACAAACTATGAGTCATGATGAAAGAGTAACAGTTAAAAGGGAACGTCAAAATAAAATATATAAAATTTACAAAATACACAAAATAAAACACAAATACAGCTAATACAAATACAGGTAAATTATTTAATATATAGAAAAAATAGATCTTGTATTATTCTTAGAGAGATTATAAATCGATTGAGATACGAATTTCAGACATTTCACATTTTAGAATCAAGAGGTTATAAGTTGACATGATCCGTAAATTTCTTTTTTTCAAAAACTAATTTCACTATTTTATTACTTTTCTAAAAAATGTATTATACATAAATAGTCTATGATTGTCAATACTATAGCTAATACATTAATTTTTGCGTAAAAGTTGAAAAGAAAAAAAAAGAAATTATAACTAACACAAGTTATGTTTTCTCTCTTTCACGCAGGAGTTGTGTGCTCATGGTCTGTCGAACATTTTCGGGTCTTTCTTTCGCTGCCATTTTGCGTCAGGTGCGGTATCTAGGACCTCCGTGGTGGTCGATGTTGGAATGAAGACACAGGTTAGTATTTTAAACATTGAGTCAATTTCCAGTTGAAAGCATACGATATTTGAAATCCTAAAGGATTGGCTCTTCTGTCATTAAATATCAGAAAAACTAATCTAAATTAATTAATAAAAATTTATAATATAACAATTTTTGATTTATGTGATTTTCTGAAAATCCTGATTTTTGAAGCTCCAGGGGCCATTTTGTAAATTGTCAAAATTTGGTATAAAAGTTGTTAGGGGGTGGGGGGTAGGCCAGGAAATAAAAGCATTCACATAAGATTTAAAATATTTTTTGTTATCTTTAAAATATACATATTATGATATTATATGTATGTATGTAATATTTTATACGATTTTTTTTAGGTATTAATGAAAATTTTTCAAATTAAGATATTATATTGTTTTGAATTTCTAATCTTTTACAAAATTTCTCCACAACTAGGATTAGTCTAATCTATCAGAGCGCTTTTATTTTATTATAAATACCTTAAATCATCTATCTACTGTTTTTATTTATAGTTAAATATATCGTTTATGTCTTGTTTTATTTTTGTATTCATATTTATTTCCGTTCATAGCTGAGCAGTATTGTTTCAATTGCATTGATGTTCGTTGTGCTTCTGGTTATCGGGCCTCTGTTTAAACCACTTCCAACGGTAGGTGTCAACATTGGAATTCATTCAAAATTACATTATTATAAAATTAATCGTCAATTTAAAGAATCTTATTTTACCAATTGCAATTTTGATAATTTATTTTTAAAAAGCCTATTTTAGATTAAATCATAGATTTCATTTTAGATTAACACATTTGACTGAAATTTGAATTAATCAATAATTTAAGTATTTTTTTGTCACAAAAATTAGCGTTGGAAATTTTTTTAATAAACTTCGACTCAGTCAAAATGAAATTTATTCTTATGTTGAAATATTTTAAATTTTGATGGTCATTAACAGTCTATCCAGAATTAAAATTGAACTTCACCGGACGTATAACTTGCTCTATTTTACAATGTTCAGCTAAACATATTGGTAACTGAAATGTTTTAGCGAAATTAAATTCTTAGCTCCAAATTATTTTGTTATTTTTAAAACTCAATATTTTAATATTTTATTCAATTTATTGGTAAACTTTTCTAATTGCAATCTCTTCATCAATAGAAATAAACAATTTTTCATGAATTAACATAAACATTTAAATTTCCTAACATTAACCATTTGATTTTAAAATTAGTTGATGCGTTGGGCTGCTCAAGTTGAAATGAACGTTTTACCTGACTCTAATTAAAATAAAAGGATTTTTTAAAAACAAATAAACAATAAAATAATAAAATACATTATTAAACATTTTCCAACATTTTGACGTTCTAAAAAATCTCTTCATAAACAGCTATCGAATACCAAACAAAAATATACAAAGTTAAAACTTTTAACTTATTTATTAAATAAAAAAAATCATAAATCATGTGTTCTGTTTATATAAGTAAAATGATTATTAATACAACACAATAAAGTAAACATGGAGTAAAAATAGCAATTAATAGTCTTTAGTTTAAATACATGCCTGTACATGCGTTCTCTCTGTCTTCCCTCGCTATTTATATGAAGAATAATTATTTATTTAACACACAATATTAAAAGGGCACTCCCACACACAGTGGGGGGCGACTGCCCCCCTTCCTCTCCTTCTGCGCCTCATTAAAGTATGAAAGCTTTTAATAGTGTCATTAAATGAGAGATCATGAACAAATTGGAATGAAATATTTTAAAGAAAAATAAAGGTTATCAAATTGCATTATTTATTTTGCAGTGCGTTTTGAGTGCAGTCATTGTCATGTCTCTGAAGGGTATGTTTATTCAAGTCTTGCAATTGAAGTCGCTCTGGAAGATATCCCTCTTTGATTTTGTGAGTTGTCGGTACTTATTTTATTTGATAATGTGTTAATATGCGACTATAAGATTCTTTCTTATATTACAAACAATAATTTTAAACTTTAATTTTAAAAATTTATTTATTTAGAAATGGTTTCCGAGTAATTTTAATGTAGGAACCTTACTAACCTAGGGGTTCATCTTTCTCATGCAGTACCACTATGCTTGGTAGTGGGGACCTAGTGGTTTAGTAACTGATGATGTTTTCATTTGATTGTATCAACTTTTATGTGACGAGCTTGTCGAGCACAAACTTTTTCAGGTAAAACTTCGAAAATAGATTTTTCTATTACTGAACCCCTAGTGCTGCCATACAATTCGTTTATAAATTCCTCAGCTTGCGGAGGCCAAGGATTTGTATCGAAATTTTGTCGGTAGACTCATGGGCAGGATTGATATTCTTATACATTCAAAGTAGCAATAAATCACAGGCATTTATTCGAAATTTGAATTCATGGATAGTGAATAGTTTGTAAAAATTGCAGATGTAAATATGAATTATCTTTAATATTATGAATATTGTACAAAATTTATACACACTAATTGTAGACACAAGAGAAAAAATTGTCAAAATATAACATCGTTTGTGTATTGTCGTTATATATTCTCACAATTAAATTGATTAATTGTGTTTATCATATTTTTCTTATAGTGCGTGATTTTTGAGACACCCTATATTTTATATGTAGATAATATGAATAATACTATGCGTAGATAATATGAATAATACTATGCGTAGATAATATGAATAATACTATGCGTAGATAATATGAAAAACATGTAGATAATATGAAAAACATGTAGATAATATGAAAAACATGTAGATAATATGAAAAACATGTGGATAATATGAAAAACATGTAGATAATATGAAAAACATGTGGATAATATGAAAAACATGTAGATAATATG
>JAUZNC010058016.1:0-11925 GCA_034780395.1 Vannuccia rotundouncinata | reverse complement strand
TTGCACATGCCAGTAATCTTCATGTTTAGTTTACATAATTAATAGTTAAAATGCAAACAGGGTATACAATAGTGATTTGAATGATTATTATAATTATAATTATTACAGTGATGAAAATACTAAAGCAATTAGAACCAACCATGGCTAAGTCTCTGGATGCCAGTAAAAATGTTAAAACTCTTCAGGGAACGATGGCCTTGGTTGAGAATGTGTGAAAAATCTTGTTCGCTATGTGGTTGGCATAGACTATAAGCCTTGCTTCAGTCAATTTTTATCAATATACTCTTGCTACTAGCTTTTCTGTTTTGTGTTTTATTTGCCAATTACTACGTTAGTAAAAATCATTAATAGTATATATTTAAAATAAACACATTTAAGTACTACAGTATATATTTCATTTCATTTGACTTACTGCTGCATCAAGCACCAATTCTTTCGCATTTGGATTTCCTGTCTTCTTTGCTAGCAATGTTACCACAATAGAGGAGTATTTGGTAGGAATATTGGGCAAATCCTCAGAAGAAATGTCTGCAAATATAGTTCAGATATAATCATAAACTAAAAGGAATAAATGAAATTTATATTTCATAAAATTTATTTTGGTATATTACTTTATGATAACATTAGTTAGAATGTATAATTTAGATTTATTTATTTGTTAACATAAAATAGCAAACAATACAATAATTTAGTTTATTATATAAGAAAATTGAATATTGATTGCTTTCAAATTAAATATAACTCTGTATAATACACAATTTATTTTAATTCTTATATAATTATTGTAACATAAATAGTACCTTTCATCACATTCACACAACGAGTGTGCGCTAGAGCAGCTAACCATTGTAACCAGCTAACCAGCTAACCAGCTAACCAGCTAACCATTGTAACCAGCTAACCAGCTAACCAGCTAACCAGTGTACCAGCAAATACCAGGAATTCGGCAAATAGCGAAAGAGGCTAAAATAAATATTAAATGTGTGAGGTTAATGGGTTGTTAACAGCTTAGGTAACGACCAATTATGTAAAGCATAATTTTTAAAAATACATTTATATATAATTATATGACCATTCATTATGAGCATTCCATTAATTACTATGAAATAAATTATCATCAAGAAAATATGGGTATATGTACGAGTTTATCATTTATTAAATATAAGTGTAAATTTAAAATTAATTGTGAAAATTAAATGAATTATATAAATACCAACATTATAACTCAAAATTTGATTCCATTGATCGAGATGAATATTCAATTGTTGGCGATTTTTCGTCGATATCTAATACGAAACAATTTTTTAAAAATTTAAAAGAAATAAAGGACCAACAATAATTAGCAAAAACTATATATATATATGTATATTTTTATTGATCTTACTTTGGGCCCTGAAAGGCATGGAACTAGGTTGAAAATAACCTCCCCCTCGTCGTTCTCTTTTTGTTGGCTTCTATTACCACATATCTCCTTTTGTTGAAAATGGACATCTGGAAGAACCAATTATTTTTGGAGGTAAGCGTTTTCCCTTTTTAATTTTGTCGCAACACTTGTGTGTTTCATCCAAAGTGAATCTGCGATGACTGATGTAAAGAGAAAGAATTACGTTTTAAAACAATTTTGATTCAGATTAAATAGTTTAACCATAGTAACCATACATTTTATTACATATATAATGAGGTTTTATTTAAAAAAGTATATATATATAATTTCATTCATAAAATCAACTGTAACATTATTGTTAACATTATCTCTAATATTTATTTCACTTAAATTATATCATAATACAATTTTAGATATAGGTATGCATTCTTATGATATCTCAATTCATTTCATTCATAGATATTGTATATTATATAAAGAACTAGATTGGACATCTAAAAGATTTCTATACTAAAGTATGCTGCATCGCGTGTATGGCAAATCCAGAGTTGTGATTGGTTAAATAATTTAAATATAACTTAAACAGAATATATATATTTAATTGATACATATAAACAATTATTGAATATAATATTACTACAGATAT
Source organism: Vannuccia rotundouncinata (assembly GCA_034780395.1). Taxonomy (NCBI): domain Eukaryota; kingdom Metazoa; phylum Platyhelminthes; order Proseriata; family Coelogynoporidae; genus Vannuccia; species Vannuccia rotundouncinata. Next base: position 9,895 of record JAUZNC010058016.1, on the reverse strand, counting down.
ATACATATATATATATTTAATTAATACATATAAGCAACATATAAATTTTGAGCCCTTTTCAATTTTAAATCCAAGCGATTCCATGAAGCATCGAACTAAATAGATAAAGAAAATATTATAATTTAAAAACAGCATATTTCAATATATTACTTTAAAATTTACTATTTAAAGTATGATTTTACCTCTTTAGAAATGGACGCTTGCCCAAAAACGACCAGCATAGCTATCCAAGTATCCTTGGCAGCTGATAGACTCGATGCTAGTTGCAATAAGGCAAAGCATCTAAGTAAAGTAGTTCGTTGACTCGAGAGAGATGAAATGAGCGCAACAGATTTTAAAAATTGGTCGATTAGGCTGTTCCTCCGGAAAGTTTGACATCCTGTCAAATGCCGCAGAAATGTTATCCGATATATTGTTTTCAGGGCACCAAGTTGACAGAATCGCGTAAACAAATGGCCACGACATGTCGCTTGTCACGATTTTGGGTAATCCAGTGAAACTGCACATTCCATCTTGTACAATCCTGCAAAGTCCTGCCTTGGCACTCATCATCCAACTTAATTGTGATATCCTCCATTCGAGAGTTATCTAATAGATTTTTATATGATTACAATCTATCCGACAGTTTATTCGACAGTTTAAAAGTAAATTTAATAGTGTCTTATAATCACGGTTAAAAAATCAAAAAATTGCTTTGATAAAAGAATAATATTTGTCTGATATATTAGTTATTGTATGAATTAAAAATATCATATTGTTTATAATTTTAGCAAAACTTTTAAATCTAATTTCGGTTTTAAAACTAATACGATTATTTTAATTTTGCATTTTATTAATTATGTTAGACTATTCTTACTATTTAAATATATTATTTATACTAATATATATCAAAAAAATGTTCTATTTATATATTTAAAAACGTTAAGTCTTCATAATTCAAAATCGTCAGATAACAATCCGACACTTAATCCATTTTTTTTCAAATATCTCCGGAAATACTTTAAATATCAGAAAAATACTCAAAACCGATTCTTATATTTGTACTACCTTTCATTTAAGCAAAGTATTTTTTATTTATACCTTTTTATTAAAAATATAATTTGTCTGATAATAACTGTCGGATAAATGTTACACAGGTTTGCATTTGAGATCCGAACTGACTTGTATAAAATGGATCGCTCCAGGTACTTGCCTTCAATACCTGACTAATGTTATCCACTGGCCAAATATAAAGATTACTGCGAGAGAGAACGGAAAGATTCTTAGTGAGAGTATTCGTGACGTTTTCCTGTTTAGAAATACTTTTCGCCAATTCTGAATCCATTTCAAGAATAGACTCAAATTCCTTATGCAATCCAGCCATGATATTATCCACAGCATCTTTGTTTGAAGAAGAAATTGATGAAAATTTATCGATAAGCTCTTTCATCCTTGAATGGCTCTCTGCTATTTTCGAAGAGTAATTGGTGACGTCCGACATCTTGAACAATCAACTATTGGTATATTTTATGCAGTAGCTGTTATAATCTAAATTATATTTGGACTTTCCAAAAACAACGCGAATTATTGATTATTCTATAGTTAAAACTGCCGCTCATCAAACTGTGTGCAGTCGCTCTTTTTATTGGTTTACCCCAATAATGTATCGTCATAGGGACAATTCAAATGTCCTATCAGATAACATAGTTAGTCAAAGCAAATGTCCTTATTATGAGTCGATTGCATAAAGCGGTATTAGCTTACTGCCGGAAGAAACTCGAAGAAGATCAATAAATTTAGTCTGACACAGATTGTATAAACTGTGACAGGTAGTACTACTGTGAGTAAGCCGCCTTTCCTGTGCATTAAACGCTTAAAATTCGATTTTGCATAGGAAGAAAATACCGCGTACAGTGGATAATTTTAATATAACCGTTAAAAATAATAAATTCGCACTAAATTTGAATTTCTCGTAAAAATTTGAATTCCCGCAAAAACAAAAAAAAAACTGTAAATAGTCAGATGACCTCAATAAAGGGATTTTAGCGGAGTAGGGGGGAGGGGGTATGGTTTGTTAGATCCCCTTTACATAATACTACTATAGTGTAGACGAGGCTCAAATCCTCCTATAAATAGGTACAGAACAAAATGCGAGAGGTAAATGTCGCTTCTGTAATCGAGGAATCTTAATTTGCATATATGTGGCATCTCCAATCACCCAGTATGCAAAGGTCAACCAAGACCAGTGTGCTATACGTTCAGACGAAATTGAAATGCAATTAATATGCTCTTTACTATTGGTTATTTTATATACAATGTTATACTTTGCTATAAACTATGCATGACATGTTATAAAATACCTATCGGTAACTATATATATAATATGTATTGTCTTGTAACATAATTAAATATAGTATAAATAAGATCGATTTAAAAATTTCTTTAAAAATATCATTATAATATAAATCAAATCCTTCAAAATATAAATTACACTCAACAAAACTGAAAATATTTTTTAAAAATCAGCTGAAATTTTTTTATATATAGTTTGACAAAATTGATTTTGGAATATGTATTATATATTTATACATATCAACATAGAAAGATTTAATTATAATTAATTTAAAAACATTAGTAATCATTTATAAAAACAATATAATCCATTTATGTTGAAAAACGTAATTAGAAATAATGTTGGCAATATCGGCCCTATTTGGGCTGTAACGTATTTTTAGTTTGTATATTGAATAGGGTTAAGGCACGCTGCCTCAAACAATCTCAACTATCCAGATCCTTCCGTCAACCATTTTCTCGTTCAAGCAGAAGACTCAATTCTTTTATCCCGCACACCATCGACTCAACCAACAATTTGAAAAGTTCAGTTTTTTGTATTTTGTTCCTCCTCAGCTGTTCCATATTTAAAAATGTCTATTATTTTAAAACTCTATTTCTATGACGTTTAAAACTATATTTAAATTAATTTATAACTCGAAATTCCACATTCTTGAACACCGGATTCAATTGGTGCATTATGTATACTCCACCACCCTCCCACAAAAATAAATGTAATAATTTCTGAAGCTTCATAATTATAAAAATGCAGAAATCACACACATAAAAAAGATTTATAAGAACTGATATAAATAACATAATCCATTTATTAAAGTAATTTATAACATTATAGCAATGTTTCATACATAACTAGTTTTAAAATATTACTACCATATACAGTAACATTATTTCTGAATATCTTATTCAAACGAAAGAATCACTTCACATTAAAAAATTTAAACAAATTCGTAGACTTTGACAAATTGAAATAGAATTTGTTAAGCCAAAAGCGAACATAAATAGTCAAGGATACACTACAGAGTACTAAAAAGTTTACAATGTATATATAAAAGGATGATTTCAATGTTTCCCATTCTTCACCTTCAATCGAAGAATTACTCAACCAGTACTGTATTATCCAAATGCAGATAACATTTACGAATAATTAAATGTCTTCAATAAAATCGATATTAGGGTGGATCAAATCGATCATACAATACTATTTTAAATGTGAATACAGTACAAAACGATTCTGCAAGTTAGAATTTTCACAAAATCAGATACCGACATTTCTTTTTATAGTCAATGTTTCATTGTTACTGGTTATTTTCAGAAATGACGAAAACAGGAAAGTTTTGAATAACAGAAATATATCAAGTGTCTATCTTCTCAGTCTAATGTTTCCTCTATCTCAGGTTCCTTAGCAACAGTGTAAGGGTCTTCATCTCCCGATCCTAACTCCTCCACGGTCTCTTCATCAAGGCCGGAAGCACTGTTCCCTTGTTCGGGGACCCATAACCCACTTTCCACACACCGCTTCATGTGGTACTCTGCTTGATCAGAGGGGAGAGAGCTGATCGACTTCTTTAACAAATCGATATTTTTAGACTCGAAACACTCTTGTAGCTCCTGTTATGAAAAGGGAGAAAATAGCTAATTTAGTAATCAGGAAACTGATAGTGGGGCGCTTAACATGCAGGGTTAATTAAAAATGGCTTCACCAAGTCAACCAAATAAGTAAATCATTACGAAGATTCATCTCACTTTGGGAAGACTTTCAAATACTTCCACAGGATCGAGGCCCCCGGGACCCAAACGTTTTTCCTTTTCTTCCTGAAATGAAAAACGGACAGGGTAAAACTTAATAAGAGATGACTTAATAAAACTGATTACACAAAAATACAGTGATCAACGAGGAAATTGTTTTTAAAAGTTTTGAAATGTCGCTCCAATGCATGATATTGACTAAATCAAGAAAATGTTACACTTTATTAATAGTTCACTTGTAAATGAGTGAAAATACACTTTTCAAATATGCTACAAAGACTCGTATTGTTAAGATAGGTACTATAATTTGGGCCAATGGGATTATATTGAATAAAAAATCTGTTTAAAATTTTTAAAAATCAATCTGTAAATACGAAAAATTTTAGAGAATGAATTTACGAAAATAAGTAAAAACTATATTTTACAGAGATTTAAGTGTCAAGAGTTCCACGGAGTGATGCACCGAAATGACAAAATCCTGTTTGAAGTTGTCGCCGATTACAAATCTATTCAAGGCTACGCATTTTCGTTCATATTAAAAATTATATATTTTATTCTAAAACATTCTTATTGATTGTATCAAATATATACCTCAAAATATTGCTTTAAATTCGTTTTAAGAACTTTACCCATGGGGAGCGCAACACATAGCTTCTACTGTAGAGATTAGTTTGAAGATGTTACATAGAAATAAAGAAATAATCAAATTAAGCACTTCACCCTTTCATATTTTGCCATAGCCTCTTCAATCCTGGCCTCAGCACGCTTCTTCACACGATCTCGGAAGGAGTTGAGCTCGTCGTTGAAGGCACGCATGTACTCCGGTTCTTGGGTTTTAAATCTATAACAGAGAACAAAACACTCAAATAGTTAGCCAAGGCTAAGAGGCAATTGATATAATAACTTACTTTGCGAAAAAAGGTCTGATACAGGCTCGAGGATCTATCTTGAGAGATTTAGCCAGCTCCAACATGAACTGCATCACGATGGTCTGGTGAGTGACATGGTTCATCAACTCCACCTTCTGTAGCGTGACCGAACGAGTTAGAAATAAGATAAATAAATAAATAGCAGGCTGCAGTGGTAATTAGGGAGGCCACAAACCTCTTCAATAGCGAGGTCGATACACCAGAGGACGAGGTGATTAGCGGTCTCCTCACAGACGAGCTGTGGATTATCAACGAGATACTGCATGGTGTCATCTGGACGCTTGAACATTCCGTACTTCTTGATGAGCTTCTCGTTCTTCTCCACAAACTTGTGCAGACGATCGACAGCGTCTTCTTCAGTCTCTGCAGCTTTGGCTTCGGAGTTAGTTTCAGCACTGTTGATTATCTAATAGATAATTATATACTACTTATTAATTTGATAGTATTATAAATATATTTAATGATAAATTATCAAAAAATTATCAACTTTATTTTACAGTTTTTTTATTTTTTATTTTTATTACAGATTTTTTAAAAGCAAGCAACAAATAATTACCGTTCTTGATTTGCCTTCGTGACAGATGGAGTCAACATTCCAAGGTTTGAGCTAAAAATATATAAATACACAAGCGTAGAAAACAACTTGACTGGTGTGTTCCTTAATATTTTGTTTTAGTTAGCTAGATACATCTGCGGATATGTTAGTTACAAATATTATGAGACACCGAAGACAGACACTACGAATATGTTCACCGAAAAGTTTGTGAAAACAACGAATAATAAAAACTACAATACGTATAAGATAATCTTACTATTGTTGAAATTAAAATTATCTAAATTGACGTCTTCTATAAGCGGGGTATCAAGAAACAAAATAATTTCGAAGCCGCAATGTATCTAATAATAGATTTTTTTCAAATCATTTCAAAACTATAACTTTAAATACAAGTTAAGGAAAGTAATATGTCGACATAAACAGACTGTTCTTACCCGTTCCTTTTTGGCCAATTCATCCTGCTTGTCCTTCCATTCCTCTTCCTTGACCTTTAGTTCCTCCAACTTGGCCTCTAAAGACTTCATATTGGTTTCGTCACCAGACTGCAACAACAGGATAACTTAATATTAACTTATTTATAAGAATAACAATGTAACCAGGTTTTAATAAAGTTGATAGCAGAATTCAAATTTTTTCATAATTAAATACAGTTTATCAAAACTAATTCCTAAATAATTTTCTTTATCGATAGATTTCCTATCGATTCTGTAGTATTTCCGAAAATACGGTAAATGTTATAAAATCAATAAAATCGATACAAAGGTTAAAAACAATCTTATTTCTAAGCCCGAGGGTGTGGTAGACTCGGCTTGTTAAGATTGTTTTTCAGCTTTGTATCGATTTTACGGCCGACTTCTGCAGGATCGCTGATGACAGCAAATATTCTGACTTACACTGTCAGCGGTACCTGAGTGATTTGTTTTGGAAACTGACTTTATCAATTTATCTTTATTTACTTTATCTTTTTTAAATTTAACTAAATAGATAAATCTTTGACGAAGGTTTTGTCTGGAAGTGTTTGAAAATATTTTAATTTGTTTATAATGCATTAGGTAATCCATAGTAAATGTATGATCAAATTTATTATTTTATCATATATTCGACTTAAAAAAGACAAAAATCACCGACAAACCGGATTTGAACCAGTGACCTAAGGATTGCTGCAACCACTACAGTCCTCCGCTCTACCAACTGAGCTATTGTCGGGGCTGACATGCAATAGGAACCAGATTTAACTTATTATACTAAGAATGTTTCAAGTATAACAGGTTGCAGATAACATAGTGCAGCATAGTACAAATAATACTTGCCACTAACAGGCAAACACAAACAAACAACTACATTTGGATTGAATCAATAGTTCATAGATTTATAACAAAACTTTTCGTAATAACAATATCAATACATATGAGATCACATATAAAGTAAATAGTCCTTTGCATTACTCTTATCAATTTATGAAAAATAAAAAAATGTAGGTATAGGAAAACAAAAAACCACAATTTTAAATAGGAATTTATCAAAACTTTTAAACTTTAAAAGGAAAAAATATCTTTGAAAATAATTCTAAACAATTAAATTTTAAAACCAATTTAATTACGCCTTTTATAATTATGTAAAATTGCGTCTTAGCTCTATATTATGCCGAATGCGAGTACTCAACATTCTTTACTAGGTATTATCATTACACACCTATAAAGTTCGTTTTATGACACGGTATACAACTGTAATACGCATGCCATTATACAAACACATTTGGTATTAACAACTTATTCGAAATATGACAGAAACATCAATAACAAATGTACGTAAATACACGTGAAACAATATAAAAGTAACTTTCGCGTTTTAAAACTGAGCAAGCATTAATAATATTATGTAGGACAGAATTGAGAAAGATGTTTTTAACTTTAAATGTAAACGTGTAAGTATATTTATATAATTTATTTTAAAGGTTCTAACAGATATTTAACCTTTTTGGCCTTGATTACAGACTGTTTGGCGTTTTCCAAGTCAGTCAAATACTTCTTATAGGACTCTTCAAACATTTTCTTTTCCTCCAGGAACTGTTCCTCTCTGTCGATTCGTGCTTGATGTCGCCAGCGGAACAAACTGGGAGTATCAATGTTGGGATGAGTGTCATCTTCGTCATCAGATACCTGAAAAGGAGTAACAAACATACCATTTGGAAGAGAAATTTATAAAGACATATAAAATATATATTTTAAAATAACACTTCAATTTTATTTAGTCCAAATAGCACCAGAATTGTCTAGAAATTCAGGTGTACATAACAAAATAGTTTGATATGACTTTTGAGCTGTTGATGTAGCTCAATTCTACTTAATATATAAATACAAAGCTGTATAAATATACCTCAATATTATCCCATTTACTGTAGTCAAGTCTGGACATATTTATATTAACTTCTTTTCAAATCTGGAAGGAAGAAAGCAAGAAATATACAATTTTTTTCAAATACATTTGTCGTTCTATCTTGAATTAACTTCTAATGAGCCATATTTTGGTATGGTTAGCAGCGTAATTGTATGGAAAATAACATATTAAGTGCCTTCAACTGAGGTCTAGTGGCAAAAAAGGTATTGACTTTGTGAAATATATATATTATATGTAAATTATAAGTAAGAATCACTTTAAATCTCAAATAACTGCTTTGTGATGCATTCTGGATGCCAATAATACCAATAGATAGAAACATGTATATAAATAATCTAAATAAATAATTTTTTTAAATGTCCATGTATGACAGCATCATAGACATTTTTCTAAAAATGAACATATCAAAAAATAATGTTTTTGGTGAATAATTCAAAAAGGAAGCATCTGAGACTGTACATTACCAACAGATAGTAAAATTACCATTCTCTATCAGATAAATTAGGTTAAAAGACTAGAAAATGTTAAAAAATCACACAATGGGTAAAAAGTGCAGTTTTAGTGCCAAAATATCTAGTACCAACTACGAAATACCAGGACCTTTAACAGGGTTCATAGCACTGCAACAAAGTTAAATCCTTGACTTGCAATGTCATTTTACAAATGTTTTACCATGCCTTTCAAGGACTACTCACAAATTTAAAAAACCATGAAAATCTCAAATTAAAAATAGGTTATACCTTTTGCTGGCATTGTCATAATAATCAAGAAAAAAACCTATTAGCTAGCAATATTAGTTTAAATAAATACTTATTGAAATACTTGAAATATCCATAATTATAACTATATTAAACACAATTTTAAATACCCATGACTCTACATAAAATAACTCTGCATACACTGACTTGTCCCCAAAATTTCAAATACTATGCCCACCCTGACTCGATATGAACCCTGTCTAAGATCAATTTAAGACTGTGATAAATGCATAAATTATGGAAACTAATTATTGTCAAACAAAACACAGTGAAATGTGGGAATAATATAGAATAGTCATACTCCAATCAAATATCTAATTGAAAATGTATAAATTATATGCCAAAACATCTTCCAAAAATTTGAGGTACACAACTTGAAAATATCACCCAAATTCTAACCAATCATCATGGAACAAAGTCTTATCATCATTCATGAATTCATATTCCATCAATCTAAAAAAGAAAATTAAAAAAAAAGAGTTTACAACCTACTATCATATGTTTAGATGATAAACTTAACTATGATATAATACCTATATTATATGAATTTAAAATTTTAGTTCAAATTTTAAATTATTACTATATAGCATATATCGTTATAATATGTAAGGGGCCATCCATAAAGTATGTATACCCTGTTTTGACCATTTTAACCCCTTCCTCCTTGTACACTTTTGGTTAACCATCCCTCCCTCCATGTAAGCCCGATTTAAATGTCATTGATATTGATCTGAATACAAATAATTATTCTCTCAAAATGTTAATTCTTTATTTAAACACATTTAGAATGTTATTCAATATTGGATTTTAAATATAAGATTTTTTAAAAAGCATTTATGAATGCATTTAAGTATCCAAATCAAAGTACAACATATATTGTGATAAACTAAGTCACTAAATAAATAGGGAGTAATGTTTTACTGATGAGTTGTAGTACTTTGGAAGATTTCAGTGTTTTCAAGCCCATTTTTGGGAAATCTAAGTGTGAGTAAAAAAAAACCCTTTTAACCTTTTACCGACGGTATGTTAAATTTCAGATTTTCAAAAATATGTTATCTGCATTTCTATTCGCTGAAAATTTCAAAAATTTTGTGACGTTGTTAGTTTTGGGAATTCCAAGTTGATGGAAAACCCCTACACCTTTACAGCCTAATTTAAAATTATATACAATATGTGGG
>JAUZNC010058014.1:0-11925 GCA_034780395.1 Vannuccia rotundouncinata | reverse complement strand
AAAAGAAACTGACCTGCAACGTGGCAGCTACGTAGCAAAAACACGCTACTAAAATATACCGACTGCTACCTTTGCAAAGTAGCTGCTACGTAGAATTGTTTGTTGGGATTTCATTGATTGACAAATTTCTTCTCTATTCTTCTCTGTTGCAATTATAAATTGTAATAAAAATATATAGGTAATTGTAAGGAAAACTGACCAACTTCTCAATTACCCATATATATGTCTGCCCGAAAGTCAACGAAGTGTTCAAAATGTTGTTTTTTATATATACCGGCCTATAGCTGCACCTAACTGGACAAAAATAAATATTAGCATTAATTGTGTGTTTTCAACATACTACATGACTTCCGAAAAATAAAAAAGCATATATTACCATCGTTGTCAATCCAAACCTGCACTTTGCTCTGGTGAGTACAATGAGATAACGGTGTTAAAAACATACAGAATACAGATTTATTTATATAATAATGTATATGCACATATATTCAGAAATAGACGTACATATTTTATGTACATTCATTTTAATTAGTCAAAAAAAGTTTTTTGATTTTTTTAAATTTTGCATAGTTGTATATATTAATATAGCGTATGATTATTTAAAAACGGCAACGTAAAGCGGTTAAAGATATTTAAAATATTTGTTTCTTTCAGTGCATATCCTTTCGTAGGTACAGTTTTTTAAATATTTTATTGTTAGGTGTATTTACATTATCTGTAAGTAATATATTTATTTAAAAGTTCTTTATTTGCTATATAATGTCATATTTTTGCCTTATTTTCACACTATGAATTGAATATATTTTTAAACATTTTGTAGTCTTATCTGTATTTCGTGATTAAATAACACAACTGGCAACATATATATTACAATTAATTATGGCTTCCGGTTTGTGTATATTAAAAAAAAAGCTGTACAATCAAGGATTCTACTGGTCTGATATTTATGGAATTTCAATAATTATTTTGTAAAAAGTCATTAAATAAAGATTTTTTTAAAATTTTAAACTAGATTTTTTTAATTATATTTAATAAACTAATATAATGTTCTTTCAATTTAATGTGTAAATTTCTATTTTTTAAACTTTTTTTAAACACATAGAATGCAAAAATTCTCTAAAAAATTATTTATTGTTAATCAAATTGGTAGGTTCAAGTGGTCCAATCATATAACATCATGTATTTTTTGGTTTGACAGACAAATTCTTTTGGCGTGCATCCAACATTGTAGACCCAGGAACTGGTGGAGCCAGTTCCACCACACTTGAACATCAAAAATGTGTTATAAACATTGAAAACATATATAATCAATTATATCGATTATCCAAAAATCAAAAATAATTTTTTTAATTTACTGCACTAAAGTACAGGATTACCCAAATAATATACTTAATGTAGCAATGCACAGAGAATTTCAGCATATAAAAACAAATTTTATTTGCTGAAAATGATTTCAGGCCATTTGGATGTGCAATAACTTTTAATTAAACAAACACAGTGTTCAATTGTGGTAGACCCGGTGGCTTCGGTCTAGAAATAATTTGGTTTAGAGCTTTGTATTGATTTTATTATCCAATAATTCCATATTTTTATAAATGGAAATTTTACAACTTAAAACCCATTAAAATCACAAAAAATCATTAATATACTAAATCTGTAGATGGACGTACATTATGAATGTCATTTTAATATGAAGATAATTTACAGCTTTCCATACACTTTCTATTCATTTTTGGCATGGCACATTTAATGATTTACAGACAACTTGGCCCAAGACAACTTAGCTCAAAGGGACAACTCAGCCTATAAAGCTAAGGGACAACTATAAGGTTTACAGTTAATCAGATCAAATAATATAATTAATGTAACAATGCACAGATAAGGAATGGAAACAGTAAATGGATTACACATAATCAGATCAAAATAAATTAATACATAATTAATCTAAACTGAAAACACCTACTTTGATAAAATTAACTGCTAGTATTTTTCTTTTAAATAGCAGTAAATTTTATCTCTCAAATTGTTTTAATGTTAGGGTTAAATTAATATTTTTTTATATTAATAATAATTAATAATATTATATAGTAGTCCTGGGCCGAGTTGTCCTTAGCTGAGTTGTCTTGGCCAAGTTGTCTGAAACTGCATACAATTTACATTTTTTTATAGCAATTGTACTCACAAGATTTTACAAAATTTCTATCTGTTTAATTTGCATATTCATATCTTTGGTCTGGAAAAAATATTATCAGGCAGGAGATTCTTCCATGCATTTGCAGATTTCAGAGTAATAATGATCATTTTTGTAATTCATTTAAATCAGGGTTAAAATATGGGGTGGGGGTGGTTGCCAAAAATCACTCAAAAATTTTAATCTAAAGGTATATTGTAATCTCTCTCTTTACACATGCAAGGGTGTGATTCTTCTAATTTTTAAGAGTAATTTTTTTAACTATACTGTTTGAGTACATCCAATTATATATATTGTACCCCTAATATATATTTTTCTGATTTTTTATTATTTATAAATCAAATCCCTACACATGATCCTTGTACCTAATTACCTTAAAAAACATAAACTGCACGAACAACTAATTTTGTAGATCCTCAGATCAATTTTTGAGGATTCTATATGCCCTTAGATGCATTCTAGGTCTTTAAAACCTCAAAAATTCTGATTGCTGTTGCAATGATTTCATAGGCTACACTCCCTCATAAGCATACCCTTATTGATAATTCAGTCTTCCTGATATTTTTCTTCAAATTTGACTAAACTTTAATCTCCTCCCTGTATTATATAACAACCACAACTGTAAATTTGCCAATCAGAAGTAGTCTTTATTTTTTGAAAAATTGTATTAACTTTTTGAGCTAATTAACCAAAATATCTGCATGTGCAAGATCTTGGTCCATGGTCCAGTCCTTAAAAAGTGTTATTTGTGAAATAAACAATCATGTAAAGCAAATTTCCCTAAAATACCATAATGGATGAGATAGATCAAAAATAATACTATGTTTTTTTTGTCTCTGTTAGAGAGTATAGGTATTTTTTGTAATATTCTTGAAAAAAATATGCAAGTGTGGCTTTTTTATTTATTTATATATATTTTTTCAGGCACTAAATTTTAAATATAAACATTAAATTTTCCTATAATTTAAATAAATGGTGTTTAATATAATATTTACAATATAGAGAATAAACAATGAGATATAAATTAAGTTATTTTTTATCACATGAGAATATTGGTGAATGTTACAATTAGTTTAAAAAATTGTAAAAAAAAAATTATATTAAAAATAACAAGTTAATTTAAATTAGTGATACAATTTTTTTTTACCTTTTAATTCCTTTTTTCATATGGCTATGTGACTTTTTCTGTAGGTTAATGACAAGAAAATAGATTTTAACTCTATGTACCTTTTAATGAATTTGTTGCATTTTATATTTCAAGTGTTACAGATATTAAAATCTTTCCACATTTTTATTATGCATCTAGTTTTAGGGTTCCCCCACACCAGGAAAAAATCATGGAATTTTTAAAATTTTGGAGTAATTGGAAAATGAAAATAAAATTTAAAATCAGCAATTTTTTATAATTTCTAGAAAATCAGGGGAAAACTGAATGGCTTTTATAATTCCTTTTTAAATCAATATTTCACTTATATTTCAACCTGTTATATTTAAGTAAAAATTTATTTAGTTTGTATTACTTGCTCAAACCAGTTTTTAAAAAATTATTTTGAGTATATAAAATATAAACCTGATGCAAAGATAAAGAAAAACTGTTAAGTTCTTTCATCAACAAAATCTAGCTAGGGAGGATATGTTAAGTGTAAACAGAATGAAGCAAAAATTAAAAATATCTTTATTGTTAGGTGATATGAAGGAGAGAAACTTGGAAATGTGCTTAAAGTCAAAATGCTTGTTGTGATAAGGTTAAGGACCTATTGGATGACATTTCATTACAAGATAAGGAAAAAGATATGTGAACTGTGTGTGATATGAAATATAATTGCTGTGTTGTGTTAGTGATTGTAACATGGTTATTATAATATTAGATTTAATATAACATTTGTTGTTTTGTAAACATGTACAGTATAATACAGGGGTTGCAATTTTCTGGTAAAAACTGTATTGTAACTTGTGAGTATAGGTTGCTCGTCTCTTGCAACCATGAGGTCCAAGGAGTTTCCAGTTTTTTCCTGAGCAAAAATTGCGAGCCCTGATAATAACACATAGTTTGCTTCTTTGGTAAATTAGAAAAAAAGAGTACTACTACTCTTAGATTGTAAACATATAATTGATAGAATATATTTCATATTATTATATCAAATGAGATCAGAGTCTTTAAATAAATGCAAATTTGTGATGGGCACACAAATCACTATGTTTGGTGTGAATTTCTTTTAGCTAATTATACAATAATGACAGTGTTTGTATAATTAAACAGACTTTTGGAAGTATTTAAAATTTTGGAAAATATTACTATGACTGCCCTGTTGCATTGTTTTTATTCCATTCAATAATAAACAGTTAGTAAAAATAGCTTCAAATAATATCTAACAATAATGAATATACTATAATGCACTAATATAGATACCTGGGTGCAATAGGGAATACTTTACAATATTCAAAAGCTAAATTTATATAAATTAAAAATAGTATATAGTATATAATAATATAACATAAAATAGTATTGAATCCAGACAAGTAAGAATTATTGCAAATGTAAGAAAATAATTTGTGAGAAATAAATTCTATGATCTACACCTATTTCCTGTTTTTCATTAGACACTCAAAATATTTCAAATTATTGCAAATGACTGTCAGTTTATTCATCTTGTCCAATCAAATTTATATAAAATTTTTACTGTATTTTTGCACAGCAGTTTAACCACTAAGATGCTTGATAGTAATTCTGTTAAAATGATTACTTAAGCATTTAGATTGAAACAATTTTAGAAACTCATTCATTTATGGCTGGGTGAATGAACATTTTGTTGTCACAAACATTGTAACACCTGTTAAGAATATTAATTAATATATTTATATTTTAAAATCAAATAAATTATTGAATTTTTAAAAATGCCCTATGGCTATATATATTTATGGATTTCACAATAGGTGACAACACTGGCTCATGGTTCATACACAGATGCATATGTCTTAAACATTTGAAGACTTTGTAATATTATAGATTATAAAATTTTACATATTAAGATATGAAGTGTAATATTCACAGAAAAATCCTTGTCGTTTTAGACAATATAAAAAATAATAATGTATAATGCGTCTATTATTTTGGACAGTTTCATATTCAATGAAAAGTTATATTGCCTTTTTCAAAAATAAGTCATTTCAAAATTTATATAAAACATGTCATATAAACCATGTCAGTATTCCTTACTTACAACTTTCATTTAAATCATATTTTTCAATCTGTAATTCCTTCTGCTTCTGAATTTCTATATTATAAACAGTTACAAATTTTTAACAACACATACAAAATAAGTAAGACATTTTTCATACAAATTTCAATATTTATAATGAGGTAAAATATTTTAATTGTTAAAAATAAATTTAGTCCTTCATAAATGCTGACTCACAAAGTTTGGTGTTGCAGTAAACTTTTTTTTTAATTGCCAGGGAAACATGGGTTTTGCCAGTGAATTATTCTAGGGAAATGCAATAAACCCTGTCATTGATAGTATGCTACAAACATCTTCTAACACTCATTTAATTAAAAAATTGTATTATTTTTAGGTGATAGATATATCATCATGTCAGACGGAGGAAAGGAAATGAAAAATCTCAGCTTTGCTGAAAATTTTGCATTGAGTGGGGCAGCAGCGGTTATCTCAAAATCGGCAGCAGCACCAATTGAGCGTGTCAAGTTGTTAGTGCAAAATCAGGGCGAGATGATCAAGTCAGGTCGTTTAGATAAACCTTACAATGGAGTTGTTGACTGTACCATGCGTACTATGAAAAATGAAGGTTTGTAATTTTTTTACTATGTTAAGTAAATGAATAACTTTTAATTAAAATATTAAGCGAAATTAAGAATATTTCATGAAAGTTAATACAATTAATTTTTCCAACTAAGAATTACAGCTTAATATATTATTTTATCACAAATATGCTTATTATACATTTTGTACTATTAAGAATTCTCTTAAGTCGATATTAGGTTGCTTATATTAAATTAACTTAGATTAAATATTTAAAAAGGCAAATTTTCTTCGTTTTTTAATGCAATATTTGTTCACACTATTTATTTTGAAATAGTTACAACTTAGTCAAAATGTTTCAAATACCTATATTAAAATTCAAATGAGTGGTTAATTTTACGGAATTTGTACATTTGAATTGAAATGGATTTTGGTACTTTTTCGTTTGTAAATATATTGATTAATATGAATGAATACAGATTAACCCTATCCATTCCATGCTTTTTTGAGCTTCCACGCACTGGGTGAGGGGACGATTCGGCCCTTCCTCCCTTTCTGAATATGATGTTTCTATATTGCCAAGGGTATAAAATTTGTCACGATGATAGTCTATTAGGTCTTCTACTAGATAAGGTTTCAAAAAAATGCCCCACTCCCCCCTATGGATAGAATTAAGAATAAAAATACTACATTAAGTTAATAGTTTCTGTGTATATTATGTTTATTTGCTTGTTTAATTTACTAAAATCAATTTAAACATTTTCATCGAGCCTTATTCTTAATATTTTTTTTAGTTTTATGTCATCTTTAAATTTATAAATATCTCTAATGTTCATTTTTTATTGATTTTCTATTAATATGTGAATAATATTAATTTATTGATACTACTTGAATAATGTTTTAAGAAAGCTGTTTTCTGTCATTGTGATATTTAAAAAAAGATTCTATTAAAACTTCGCTATATCTAAAAATTATAATTTTATTGTTCACTTTTAGGTTTTGCTTCGTTTTGGCGAGGTAACTTGGCCAACTGTATCAGATATTTCCCCACACAAGCGCTCAATTTTGCCTTCAAGGACAAGGTCAAAGCCGCCTTTAAACCATCGAAAGCCGACTCCTACGTTGCTAGCTTCGGTAAGAATATTGGAAGTGGTGGTGCGGCTGGTGCCATGTCACTTTCTTTTGTATACTCCTTGGATTATGCTCGAACTCGACTTGCCAACGACGCAAAGTCTTCAAAAAAGGGAGCTGGAGAGCGACAATTTAATGGCATGATCGATGTCTACAAGTAAGCTAAATGTTAGATCTGTATTAACTTTACAGTTAAGTTATAATCGTTATTTGTGATGATGAGAATCATACAGTTACACAGAAGGCGTTTAGTGTTACAGAACACGCGCATTTGCGTCATTGCTGCGTGTTCCATTGCTATGGTACCCTTGCTATCGATCTTGGTTTTCTAATTTTATTTATATATGTTTGTTGTACCCGTATACCGTGCCATTTAAGGACAAATCCAGACACCCCGGTATTCACCTATCTTTCCTTATCTTTGCACTTCACTACTCTATTTTAGTGATGCGTACAATGTTACAGTATAATCTTCTGATGTTTCATTTCATCTTATTCTATGTTTGTAGTGATATACTATAGATAGAGAGTTGCTTTACAATTTCAATTAATCACATTGTGCTGTGCAATTAGGTAGATTTATGATATAATATAACTATTTATTGATGATATTAACTGCTATTGACACGTACTTGCATCAAGACTAAAAAATTATTGATAGAGCAGTGAGATAAATAAATCACCGGAGTAACGTTATAATAATTTATTCTATTAGTTTGTGCTAGACTCTCTACTTCGATAAAAAAAAGAGAGTTTTGTACGTTTTGTATTTAGGGAAAGTTTTTAAAGAATGTTAATCAATCAATTTAAAAAAATAATGCATTTGATAACAATTACTTATAATGTTGTCAGTATTTCATAAACTTATCGATATAGATATAATAGATCAGTCACTTCGTATATTGATTCTGAAATAGCTAAATATTATTAGCTGAGTGTATTTGATTTTTTTGTATCGTAAATGAACAAATAAATTATTCGGTAAAATTATATTTATTAAGAATTTTATTGTTCAAATTTATAATACTATTTTTGTTTTCGGAGTTTAATTGTTCTTAATTTGATTCGTAATTTTTTTTTGTATTTCAGGAAAACATTTAAGACCGATGGAATCGCCGGTCTTTATCGTGGATTTGTCATTTCGTGTGTTGGCATTATTGTCTATCGAGGCTTTTACTTCGGTTTGTACGATTCACTCAAACCAATTCTGCTCGGAGATAACGCAAATCTTGCCTTGAGTTTTGCTTTGGGATATAGTGTAACTGTCGTATCTGGCATTCTCTCGTACCCCATTGACACCATTCGACGACGAATGATGATGACATCAGGTATGTCTTAAGTATTTCTAATTGATATTTGTATAATTGCTAATAATTAATCATAATATTTTAATTTAAAGATAAGACCCTATTATATCTAGCGAATATTAAGATTTTTTTTAATCAATTTGAATTAGTATTTTTGATTTGAATATTAGTATTTTTGTAGTTGGTAATATTATCAAAAGTGTTTTTATTTTATTTTTTTTAAATCTGACACCGCCATATTATACAAAATTTACTTTCTAAAGATAATTAATCAGTGGGACAATTTAATAATGTATTTCCTTCCTAACAAGATTTATGCATCATACCTTCACAACATTTATAGTTGTCCAGGATCCTAAAGGGTTTTAATCAAAAGGTTTGATACTTTTATCAAGTAATATGAATGGGATGGTCAAATATGTAAGTCTCAAGTTGCAGAAATTGTACACTATTTTTTTATGAGCATTTTTGTGTTTTTCCATATTAAAGAATCGGGGAAATTTTTATGGTTTTCTCTCGATTTTCATAAAAATGTACGTTTAAAAGAAGAAAAAAAGCTGTTATTCACACTTTTGAATAAATTGATGTATACCATTTTGTTCATCTAATCGTTTTCCAAGTAAAATTAGATGAATAAGTCAGACTAATTATTTTCTAGAAATATTTGAATATTAGTTCTTAAGCTAAAAATATGTCTCAAATAGGCTTTAGTACTAATAGTAATAGGTTCCTGAAAAATAATTAGCATGGCTTATCAATCTAATTTTACTTGTAATATGTAATGTAGAAAACATTAAGATGAACAAAATGATATGTAGTGATTTATTCAAAAGTGTGAATAACCATTATTTTCTTTAAAATGTGCATTTTCCTGAAAATTGGGTGAAAACCATAGAACTTTCTATTCTTTAATATTGAAAAACACCAAAATTCCCCAAATTGATGATGCTTATAATAGGGTGGTATATATTGGAATATACTTAAATTGTTTAAGTATACAGGAGTAAACTACTGAAATTTTACAGAATATCCTAGAATATATTAATTTTTATTTTATGATTTATTTATTTTTTATGCTTATCTTTTGCTCCATTAAATTATTATATTTACATTATATATATTATTATTATTATCCTATTACTGTACGCTTCTTTTAAAAACATATTTTTTATAACTTGTCTTCTTAATAACTGCTATGTTCAATACATTAACGTTTTTATGTCTATCACATTATCTACCATAATTATATACTGGAATTTTTAACTAATCATACATGAATATACGGGAATTTTTTGATGAATTTGTGGGGCCAACCCTGTTAAAACGAACTTTGAAATTAGTCCTACGTGTAATCTATACAAATATATCATAAATATTAAAAGGAAGCAAGTTTGAGTTTGTTATATTGTTGTCCAATATTTTTGTGTTGATTTTGTTTATCATAAATTATATATAAAATTTTATTTCCGTATTCTGTCATATTTTGTTCACAAAGTATAATTTTTTATCCTTTTGTACCCTAATGTTTACTTTATAATGAAGATAATAATAAATGCTTGATGGAAATGACTGTATCGGCTCATTCAACATATGATAGGAGAATAAAACAGGAGAAAAGGAAAGAAGATGAATTAAAAAAAAAATTAAAAGTCTTGAAATTGTCAGTAAAAACAAAAAGCAGTTGTGTCACTAAGTTGGCTGATGCCATGGCTGCAAAAGAACAGAAAATTAAAAGTAGTCTGGAGCAAAAGGAAAAAATATGCATGTGCTGGAGGACAATCTCGAATTGAAGCTCCAGCTGGCAAAGAAGGAGAAAATAAATGGAAAGATCAAATATGACATGAACCTATCCTGGATACTCTTGAAGATTCCACTACTTGATAAACAGTGACTTAACCAATGTTTCTATATCATAGCAGAACATTATTCTCTTTATTACTTTTTCTATAATATCCAGGATCTATGTATGCATCTCAACTTTGTTCTACAAATATAACCTAGTTTGTAATAATACAATATTAATAATACAATCTTCCACAATTTAAATAAAATATTAGTTTATATAGGAATTATAAGTAGTTTATGTTTAGTCCGAAAAATCGACTGGATTATTAAGTAGAAAAATTTGAAATGCGATACAAAATGAGAAATTCTTCTTTTTCAGATTAGTAAAATTTTGGTCATCTCGAATTGGACTATTCTAATAGTAATTATAATTCATAATATAATCTGATGTAAATAGTGAGATCATTTTTATACAAGTAACTTCTATTATCTACATAAAATTTAATTATACTCAATCTATTATTAGTTAAATAATTTTCAAAGTTGCTGTTTTTTACTAGTCTACCTCATTCAAAAACATTTTGATCAGAAAATGCTCTATTTTCGTTTAAAGGTCTGATTAGACTACTGTTTAACTCTATTTAAATGTGATATCATGTTATTCAATTACAGGTGAAGCTGTTAAGTACAATGGATCAATGGATTGTTTGAAACAAATTCTCAAGAGTGAAGGCTTCATGGCACTGATGAAGGGAGCAGGAGCCAATATTCTTCGTGGTGTGGCTGGAGCCGGTGTTCTTGCTGGCTTCGACAAGTTCAAAGAAGTCTATGCAGACCTCCGCAACAAAAACGCATAAACGAGGACTTTACATGATGCCGCCATCTCGTCGGACTACATTCTACACAACTTAGCACATTTTTCTGTAGCAATAAACAACTAGCATTAATTTATATTTTTATTCTCAGACATTTTGAAGTGAATGGACAATTATAGTTTCCTTACAAATATTCAAAGAGTGTGAATCTCTTATTTTTAGCATTCTTTCGATATAATATTTATTATTATAATTTGTTTTATCTTGTGCGGACAAGAGATTTGGGAATATGTATGAACTGGTACACACGTAGAATTATGATCTGATGTATTTTTATCTAATATTAGGAAATATTGTTTTATCCCTAACTAAAATAAATATTTTAAATTATAAATTGTTTTTGTCATGTTCCATTGCTGAATTAGTACTATTAATTGTTTAATAAATGTTAACTAAAAACAGTATTGTCTTATTGTTACATGCAATTAGTTTAGCGGGAAATTTTTTCGTTAGCTAGATAATCTAGATTATATAATAATTTTTGAATAGATTGTATATGAAAGATATCGTACGAAAAAATTACATTTGTTAAAATTTAATATATTATTTTCAATTAATTATCTCTAGTGAACGTCTTTTTATCGCGAATTTAAAATAAGTTCGTTAATGAGAAATGGAGCTAACTACAAAAATAGATTGAATAAAGCTACCTATGATTAAGTCAAGAATATTTATAAAATAGTATTATGACCGGGGTGATTGTAAGGTTTCTATAATGTAATTAAATATACAATTTGCTTATTTATTTAATTGCTTGTTATAATTAGCAAGTGGATTATATAATTAGGGAGCTGCGTATGCATATATAGGCTGTATCGATGAATTTGAGCGCCTGTAAAAAAATATGCAATGATAATTAACACAGATACAAATAGAAA
>JAUZNC010058013.1:0-11925 GCA_034780395.1 Vannuccia rotundouncinata | reverse complement strand
TAGTATTGAATGTCTCGTCGAATACCTCTGTCTTGCCACTGCACAATGACAACTAAGTCAGATGACGGGATGAAAAGGTTGCCCCAAGTCTTCACTGTGAGCAAAGAAGTGCTGATGGGACGATCATCTGAGATGTGCAAGTGACGCAGTGAAGAGTGTTCGATAGCTTCCAGCTTCCACGCTACTCACCCAGCAATGTACTGAAGAACATCTTCTGTGTAGTTTGTGAGAGCAAGACTATAAGTGGGAAATAATAATGTTCAGTTTGCTCCTTTAAAATATAAATACAATTTTAATCCTATATATGTAATATAATGCTCACCAGAATATTCCAGCAACCACTCCTTCAACTCCTTACATTGGTGTTCAATTTTAGATAAATTGAATTGAAGATCATTTGTTTCATTTAGTTTTTGAATTAAGAATATGTTCTGTTCATGCAGATCTTTTGCTGTTTTTGAAATGCTATGATCTAGCTTTATTGTTTCAATATTTGGACACTGCTTATTTAAATTTTCTTCACTCTGTTATAATTTGGCCATATCAATGTTTTCTTTTTCTTCACTTAATTGTAACCAGGAACATGATCTTGGTGATTTTAGTTTTTGGGAAGGAAACAAATGAACACTATGTACAGCAGATGGGAGCAACTGTTTACGCTCATGGTAGGTACTATAGTCATTTGGTCATTTGGCGAAAAATGTTTAGAACAAACTACAGCTCTCTTATATGGTATCCATGTATCCATATGGTACTCATTCTCAATGCTCTGCACCACAGATTTCTCTTGCTTTCATCAGCAGATATTCTGAAAGATAAAAAGGGAAATCTTTATGGTTGTATGGTGCATTTTTTGTATATTGATCAATATTAAATTATGCAATAACCATTTCTTAAAATAAAAAATTAATCTTTTAACTAAAATTGTTTATGTAAATTTGAAAGTTTGGGCATAGCCTCCGTCTATCCTATACTCTTTTTAGTTTATGCATATATAATTAACAATAGATATTGATTAATAATAAATTTGTGAACTTTAACTGTATTATTTGTAAAACTGTGATGGATTTTAACTAAAGTTATTTGGACATGGTCTTTAGTTACATTATATCATTTATACATTCATAAGGTATTAATGTATAAATATTAATAATTGATAGGCTATTGATAAATTAATGAATAAAAACTTTTAAATATTTTTAAATATTTGGTTACCTTTTTTTAAATGTAATAATATTTGTAAAATATTATGAGATATGATACATTTTGATTAAAAGAATTTGTCAACTTGAAATTACAGTTTCAATCGTATGCATATATAAGAACACTTAACATATTGATATTGATTAATAAATAACTAATAAAAATCAATTAAAAAATATATCAAGTAAAAAAAATAAAAATAAACAATTTATATGTCTATATCATAGACATTATATATCTATACTTTAAACTAGATCTGCAATCTAAAATTAATGCTTTAAAATTCCTAGCAATCGTGTTAGGCAAAAAACTTTAATTTGATTAGTTGATTTGAACTTATAAGCATATTACTTCAATTTAATTGATCAATTTAAAGTTTTTTACCGTTTTTTGCCTAACACGCCAGCTAAGCATTTAATTTTAGATTGCAGATCTAGTTGTAGTTATATAGTGTAATGTCTATGGTCTATATACGTTATTCATTAAAATTCAAAATATATGACAATAAATATATATATATATTATTACCTATAAAAGGATATGAAAGGACATTAGTTCCACCCCTGGTTGTGCACTTGTAAGCTGAGCAAGAATAATTCATTCCGTATGAACAGCGATAATTAAGATGGAAATTAAGTACGGTAATTAACGGAAACGAAACTCAAATGTTTGTCTGTCATAATGGCGGATTCTAAAACGGCAGAGATGCGATAAACAAACCGCTTCTAATTATTTATATTTCTATGGTCAGAGTGGTTATAGGGATTTAGTCTAAAATTGGATTTAAATTCAGGCTGTCTAAATGCTTTAGATTTAGGGAGAAGAGGAGGGATATGATGATGAAGAGAGTGGGATGGGAGATTGTGGGCATTTAAATAAAGATTAATTGCGTGAGAGGACCTTCCTGATTTGAGACCGGAGTAGTTATAAGGTGTTACGTTGTTCGGGTGAGAAATGATTCTCAGAGCACTGTATAACCATTGAATAATACAACGAACAATTTGAGCAATTAAAAAAAATATATTTTTCGACTCATGAGCTTTTTCTGACTTGTGATTCTGCAGAAGAATGTCTAATTATTCTAATTAGTCTAATTTTGTTCGCAATGCTCAGTTTCTGAGAAATTGTGTTGTCCACATATTTTAAGCTTGTATTTTGGGTTCTCCAATTGAAGTGTTTTTGCAAAGATGTTTAGATGTTCCAGGCTTAGCAAGAACATTAGCTGCTGTTCTCCTTATAGCATGCCCGTATTATAAGTTGTTGATTTTTCAAGATTTAAAAATTACGTTACATTCTGTTTTATTTTAGCTAGCAAATGCACACACATGGGATGTTTAGTATAATACAACCAACCTTCTTTATGCAAGCGATAAGATTTCACAAATCTCCCTTCATATACGGTCAGCCGGCATAATGTTATATATTTCCAAATAGCCACTATATATTCAAGCTAACCATTTAATTTATATTATTTTATATTTATATATTTTATTTCTTTACCTTTCTGTTTTCTATGGGTATAAAAAAACCTTCATTCCAGTAAATTCATTACAAAGTCTTTTGTGTTCAAGTTTTAAAGATTTATGTACCTTGACAAACTGAAAGCCATTTATTTCAATTAGACGTTTAACAATAAAGTCGAGTAAAGTAGTAAATATAATATTTAGTGGATATTCAAAACTAATGACAGAATATTTTATGATCTCATAACATTGCAAAATTATATAATCTTATTGACTTATAAGGATTAATCTTCCCTCTAAAATTCAATAATTATATTTTTTAGCAAGTTCAACATTCGGATGAAGAGAGGAATAATTCACAAGCGTTTTCGATCTGTGGTTGGAATTAGAGACGAAACAATTTCCAGCCAGTCAATTAGAAGAGTAGCCTCAAATCCTTGTAAATGTTTTTATGCAGGGGAAACAGTCATAACTATTAGGACCTCCGAATTTTTCAAATATATTTTTAACACATAAAACTACGCTAGATTTTATAGACTCTAGGTTATTTAGCCTTTCGGCTGTGCAGCAATTTTTTATCTTAGTATTGCAACGGTGATGCAAATGCATCATGTAGTAAAACAAGGTTATATTTGCCAACATATTCAAAATTATATTTCAGTGAAAAAACTGTATACAAAAACAATATGTAATCACCAAAATAAAATCAATAGAGACGTATGGAAATTCTTATCATTATCATTTTATTTTTGACAGGTATAATCAATCTATTATAATAGAAGTCATAAAATTTCAGACTGATAGGTATTACTCGTATTTTATAACAGGCATTCATATTTTAACTGATGCAGTTGCATCGGACGACACAACCGAAAGGTTAGTTGGTAATTTTATTACTAGGCTATGACTTCATTCTATTTCATCTATAATATGTTGATAGGAATAAATATTACTAAAATAGTAGTATACCAAATAAGGATTTACATAATTTTAATGTTAATTAACTTCTATTCTGAATTTATATTTCGTGAAATTTTATCCGTATTTTAATAAATATTGTGATTTCCATTTAAAATATTAAATGAATATCTATTATTTATGTATGTATAATTATTAATATTAATTAAATTTTTATGAGAGACTTTGCAATATGGCTGGAGTCTTTCAAAAAAGATAGTGTTCTCTGAATTGTTGAATCCTCTCGAATTTGGACAATTACTATTTCATCACAAATCTTTATATGTATTTTTTAAAAACACATATTGTGTACACTTGTATTGTGTCATAATATATTCCAGCAAAATTTAATGAATGAATTAAAATATGAAAGGTCTGCAATTAGCATTACGGTTTAAACAACAGCATGATTACTTGATAATTTTGAAAAAATAAAATGCTGAAATATAGCAATTTAACGACTTAATGAGAAATCAATAAATACATCTCCTATGACTCAAATGTTTACAAAAAATATTTAATTAACAAAATTGATTACTTGTTTTTTTATATCACAACATATAT
The DNA here is from genome assembly GCA_034780395.1 of Vannuccia rotundouncinata. Taxonomy (NCBI): domain Eukaryota; kingdom Metazoa; phylum Platyhelminthes; order Proseriata; family Coelogynoporidae; genus Vannuccia; species Vannuccia rotundouncinata. The sequence continues at coordinate 7,738 of JAUZNC010058013.1, read as the reverse complement.
TTTATACAAGAAACTATATTAAACAACTCTCACTCAATACGCACCATTTCAATGTTCACATGTTTACATTGGTTTAATTTCCATATTATTATTTTCATACTCAATCCAATTAAAAAGTGTTAATTTAACATCTGGATTGAAGATTATGGACAAAATATGACACAATTCTGAAAGTAGCATACAAATTACCTTTCATAAATTGTAGTGAAACAATATTCGCTTTTTACAAACCTTTCACTAGACTAATCCTTAAATTATAAATATGCAATAATTATGATTGCTGAACCATATTTCGTACAAATTATATTAATTTATTAATTTATTTATTAGAAAAATAACTAATATTCCACTTATACACATTTTATCAATAAATAGATAGACAGAATAAAGTATTAAGTAAATATTTTAATATTTTGTTAATCGGTAAGTGGATTGTGAAAAGCTAGATCTTGGATAGTTGCGAATCCTAAGATTACTGAGTCAATTAAATTCCACACGCTGCAAAATAATAGCACCATTATCAGTCTCAGCAATCAGAACTTCTTTTAGTAATTGTATCAAATCAGATTAATTCTATTATAAACACAATATGATCGATTGGAATTGGTGACAAAAGTATAATATCGTGCTAGTATTAATATAAATTCCTTAAAAAGGCGAACTAATTGGTCCAGATCAAAAATATACACACTAAAGGTTGAACAGTTGCAAGAGGATAAAATAAAGGTAAATAGTTATACCATTGATAGAAGTGGTAAAAATGACAGCATCGAATTTGGACGACTGTATGCAATACATTTCATCGAATAATAATAAAACATTTAATTGAAAGTCTCTGTATCTAAGTCGTTGTATGCCTAAATAGTCTGATGTAACATTGAGTACAAATGGATAAGGAAAATTCCTGTCTTATTTATTTAATTACCTCAATACATCCCGAAAAATATTTATTCTTACTTGTAGGAATGAGTTCTTTCGAATTAGAACAAAATCCTTCTTAGGAAGGGCGACACTTTATGCCATTTTAGAGAAGAAAAAAAAGAGTTTTCGATCACTGCATACTCCACATAAACTTGCACAACCTTCATAAAGAAGATAACTGAGGCTAGATCGAAAGCATCTATATCCCAAACGTCTACAGCCGATAATATAAAATTTCCAAAATTGTGACTAAAAATATATATATTGAAATTCATTCACTACTCATATAATATTTTTTAGTGTTGATCTAATTCAGAGATTGTGCACTGCGCGCTGGTACCATACAATTGAAACAAATCAAATAAGGTATTCGGTTGCAGAGTTATTACTTTTGCCATTGTTATACCAACCATACAATGCGTAAATATTACTTGCACATGTAGTAATAAAATATAAATGAACACTATAATTTAAAAGAAATATCAATATTATAAGTTTAGAAAATTTTAAAGCATCCACAGTATTATCCCATTAAAAAATTAATTTATACATACATATTTGAATGCATATTTATAAAAACGTTACAATATCGCTCGTTAGCAAATAAATTTCGAAGTGAAATCAACGGTTCTCTATTTTAACTTCTTTGTCCGCCTATTTCCAACTAATCTTTATATAATATTTTGTCTGTTAGTTGTTGTTCTCTTATAACTTTTAATAAACTATAAATAAAAATACTGTTTATTTAATGTACTCATTTTTAATTTAAAAATATCCTTGCAATACAGAAATCTTAATTTATCTATACAAAAAATTGTACCTCTGCCAAGATAAACCAAATTACAAAGACAAATATTATTTGTTAAACCTGCTTTATTGATTAAATTGTGACCTCAATACTTCATAGTGATGACTGAACCAGCAGCAGAACACTCAGCTGCTACTTTGGCAAAATTGTGAGAATAATGGTATTTCCTCTTTGCATTGATCACTCTCCTCAATCTCTCTTAGACGCATTTATTCTCTCTTGGATTTTAATCAAGGATCAGTTAGGGAATTTCTTATAGCTAGAAAAAGGAATTGCTTTCATTTGGGAAATATAGCTAATCTTTTTGGTGATTTTTGTCTTGGAGTAAGCAGGCATTACAATATCACAATTGAAGTTCATCCTATATTTTAATATTTATACTTTCTTCGTAGTAGCATGAGGAAAGCTGTACATAAGACCCTACGGCCCTCAGATGGAATAATGTCGACTCGTCTGTGTGACCTTGATTGGACGGATGATCCTCCGCCCGGATTCGGACGCCCAAAACTTGTCATAGTCCAGCAGAAAATACCTCGACCAATGACCCCGTTAAAGGTTATCTGCATATATATATTTCAAATTTTAGTACTGTTTCACATAAAACTATTAGTTATTAATAATTAAAAATTAGATAGCTTTATCACTCACCGCTTTTTGTAATTGACGATAAAAAATAAAAGTATTTTAAAAATTCTTTAACAGAATTTAAAAGATATTTATTTATCAAATTATTCTTATTTTGTTTAATTTTTTCATACACATTTTTCATTAGATTAGTAATATAAATATGTTTTTTATTGATTTACAAATTGCAATTAATTATATGTACAACTCGTACAATTTAAAGTTCATAATTATTATGCATTGCAAATAGATATATTTATATAATATATATTTGAGATTGTAACACTAATAACAATTAAAAGAATAAAATCCGTATATTCTAATTTTCTTTCAATATTGCATTTGTTAGTATATAACGTAATTTTATATTCAAATTTGTATTTTTAATATTTGTATCTTTGACATGCACCATATCAGATACTTGCATCAAATTTCTCTTTTATATTGTCTAAAGTAAAGCACATAAATTATAAAGTCCGAATTATTAATCTTGATTGTTAGTGAAAACAAGCAAAATTTATATTAAATTAGGCCCAATTTAGTATAAGCAATACACTATATACAAAAGTTAAAACATTAAGCAATAGTAAATGTGCGTTTATATATAGCCAAGAACTACTTGATTAACTGTTTAAATATGAAAATGTATATCTTTCAAAAAGCATATATGCATATATAGCTGCCATATATACGAAGCGAGGTTTCTGTATGATTTTGTGGTAACCAATGGATACTGGATAAAGGCGTAATTACAATCCAAATTCATTCTTTCATGAAGTTATTAATCGTAGCGCTATCGTGAGATCATATCTTATGAACGTGACACTTTCATTAATTCCATGTAACAAAAGAAAAATGAATTTGCCGGAGCTTCCGCAATACGCAAATTTTCTATATGATGTATAGTTAAACATTATTCAGACACTCCTGCGATATTAAAATAGACTTTTGTTGTTGAATTCTTATTAAAAAATGAAAAATGTATATTATATATATATATATACTAAGTTTATAAAATTAAATAAATTAACATATATCTCAACTATAAGGGAAAAATCCATAACTCTTCTATATTGAGTTTTAAATTACATGAAATTAAACTTTACATTTCTTATTTATAATTAAAATTCAATAATGATTCATTTAAATAATTAATTATTTAGATAGTATTAAATGTAATATATTATATACATTGTTAAAAAAATTTTAAAGATAATTTACGATGTTTAAGATTAAATACCGGATTTCGTTTTAGGTATGGCGCGGATTCCACGGAAATATGTATTTTGAGCCTATTAAAATAAATCCGACTTTTAAGAACAACAACTTTGACAATTCATCGAATTACAATTCTACCATTAATGGAAATCAATGGAGTCAACCGCCGGGTAACCATGGTAGTACCAAACAGTCAATAAATCGATATAATGATCCTCCCAATCCATCACAATATCGGCAATCCTGGCCCACATATAACTCCCCTGACTTCCACGTCCTTGCATCGTGCTCCCCTCACACATACAACAGACACCATCAGGAAGCCCAGTTACAGACTCGCTTTGACGTCGTGGTTCCATCGGTTGTTATCCACGAGATTCTCGAAGAAGAAGCGTATTCTCCAATACCGGCTCCTCCACCACCATTGCCGCCGAGATCAAAGACCTTTGCCTCCACTTCATCCAGTTGGAACTATCGCCGACGGCAAACCATTCCAAGTCCAACGACGGAGTTCTGTTATAAAAAAGAGGCGCTCACCGAAGCGGGCTCTCTTAAACTTTTTCCCCCATTGGAACAAAGTCAGAAGAGACTCGACTGGTGCCGATTAATGGATAGATCACGCTTGTGTAAAGGAACTACGTCCAGGACTTCTGAAGAAGATCGAATTAAGAATATGCGCAGAGGAAAACAGGTTGCCTTTACTAGACTAATCCCCGTATCATCACTATAAATCTACATATTGGGTACATCGCCTTAAAATATAAAGTCTTTACAATAATTACAAAGTCATTATTCGATTTAATGTATTCTATATATTCTACTAATGTACAAAAAATTAAGCAATAAAAAACAATTATTTATAATATTATTTATGTTACACTGAATTATTTTGATAACAAATACAATTATTAAAAAGTATATTCGATATTTTTTTAATAACTCGCAATTGCTTAAATTATAATATATTTATTACAGAATTAAACTGTTAATATGTTTAAAATTTGTATTCATATTTTTAGATATTTCTTTAAAGTTAACAATAGGAATAAAGAACCCAGCCTTCCAATTGTCCAATCAGTTCATCTGAAGTAGTCGTACAAAACTATGGAGCTTCTTCTGGAAGTAGTTCAGTTCACTTAGTACCACTTATGGGAATGTAGGAGAACTTGTTTACTGAGAACTTGTTTATTTATCTGCCGCTGAGAGAGTCTGGCTGTCCCCAAGCACTATACCAGAAGATGGACTGTGTGTGAATACTTTCGTACTTTGGGAAAACACCAGTGTGCAAGAAAATCATCTGGTGTTCTTCCTCTTCTTCAAGTCAAACTTGTCCTTCCCTATCTGTATCAGACCTAAAATCCTAGCGGTACGGTAAAGGAGGAGGTTTTTGAGGAGAATCATTCCTTAAAAGAACTAAAGGCATGTGTGTTAGTCCTCCATGGTCATGGCTTCTCTGGACTACTAGTTCATCTGTTTAACCTTACATATAACAAGAATTGTATAAATTATGACTAAAGCATGAAATTTCTAGCAGTCGTAGATTTTGATTGAGATATTGAGAGGTAAGTAAGATTTGACATCTGATGGCCATACTGGCCATATTAAAAAAGGCCGCCAAAATTCATGATTAACATAAATATATTCTACCCAAACACACAATAAGAACAATATGGTAAGCAAAATAAAATGACTCCAGAATAACTATAAATAAAACTAGAATGAAAATCGATATATAGTTTATGAATTTGAATGTAATATTTAGTCCATTTTTGACTATAATTTATTATTAAATTGATTTTCAATGACGGTCTGTTAGGACAACTTGAAATTAAAATTCTAAATAGTCGAATCACCACTACATCTACCATTTTGTTAAATGTTTTCTAAATTTATTATAGTTCTTAAAAATATATATATAATGAAATCTCTCTCACATTCAGATATTCCGGGTTGACTTTTAAAACATTAATTTAAATCATAAAAAGCTTCAAATTAAATTTTAAGTGTAAGAATAATAACTTTTTGTACTTCTTTACACCTTTAATTCAGCTATTACGTTGAAATTAAGAGATAACATTATGATTTTTTCAATTATTCACAGAAATATTCATCACGATTGAAAACAAGTTCGCACTTCATTTCGTTTATTTTCTTGCTGAAATTTTTATGAATGCCTGTTATACAGATTAATAAATTCTTCATCATCATTCTAATTATTGGACTAAAAGACAATAATAAAGGTAAAATAATTTCATATGAACGTTTACTATTCTATCATTTTCTAGTGAACAAACTATTTAGAATTCAACAAAATAATGAAAATGAATAGGTTACAATAAGTTATGGACCCTACATTGTCCATATTGTCTTTTATGTCCAACGATGAGAACGATTATGTTGAATATATTTATCTGTATAATTTAGCCATTCATATATATATATATATATACATTTCTGAGAAAAATAAACGAAATAGTTATAGGACTATGAGTTGAAATGGTAGCGGTTGGTCGAACAAACCTCAATTAGCCAATGTGTATGTTATAGATATCCATTCATGGGACGTTTTAGGTTGGTTGAGAAAACGAAAATTAATCATCTGGAAATAAACTGGTAGATGATCGAAATTAGTCAGTCCATATACGTTCATTTATATTTGTGTGGAATTTAATTTTATACACTTGGAAATATTTGTTGTCTGTCATTCGTTGTCGTTCTTTAAAGAATGTTATTCTTTTGTTAACGGATTTTCTTGAAAAGTAACTTTTTTCCTTTTTTTATATCAGATATTTTTAATAAGTTGGCATGCACATACATATTTTTGTACGATTCTTATATAGTTTGAAGATTAAAACCAATGAAATCAAAGTAATAATTACATTTTTATTAAATTACTTTCTATTTTTCCATATAGTTTCCATTTTGCTCTATTTAGATAGATTTAAAATTGTTATTAACATTACGATATAGATAAAACCAAATTCTCGAGGGAGTTATTATATATTTATTATATATTTATATATATATTATTAAAATTATTTGTCCTAGCCAATTCAAAAGTTTTAAGAAGGTATATATCAAATGTAATAGGAAAAATCTACCGTTAATTTTTTTGTACGATTTTATATAAATATTGATTGATTTAAATAACATACATATATAATAAAAATATGAATATAGTTTGACAAAGCTTCTTTTTAAGGTTTCTGAAAAATTGCGAGTCATATTGAATCAATAAGAATAAATTATAAAAATACCTTTTAATAATTTAATAATTTAAAAAATCTTTTTGAAGCCCATTAAAATAAGATATTATTTAAAGCCAAAATGGAAAATAAATAAAATTCAAAATTAAAGTTAGCTTAATTTCATTAAAAACTTAATTGTGTTTATTAAGAACTAAAGAAAAGAGAAAGAAAAATTATCCTAACAATTTGTAATCTGTAATTTTTTGTTCCCCTTATATTGCATGATTAAATAAATCGTCTAATGTATAATTAACATTTTCAATGTTTGCATCATTACAATAACACCATTCGATATTATTTTGAACACAGCCAGTTAAGGTCCACTATATGATGATTTTCCGAAATGCAAAATACTGCTAGGTATTGATTAAATAGATCGCCTAATACTGCAAAATTAGCTCTGATTAGGAATACTTTTTTTATAGATTGTAATAAAGTAAATGTCGAGACCAATTCTTGTATTGGTATATGATAGGATAATTACTAAAATGTCGTTTTCCTTTCCTCGAAGTCTTGTTTTTAGCTCTTAAACACAAACAATTTTTAAATAAAAATCGAGCTAATGCATTTTTTATTTTATTTATTTTAAGGTTTGAGTTAACCCCATTTTTGCCATTTTGGCTGTAAATTATATCACTTATTTTGTATGAAATTATTATTTCTGTATTATTATATATTGATTATATAGGCGGGATGAATAAAAAAGTAAGTACTTCTTCCTTTCAATTTTACAAGAACTTGCTTTTAATCTGATGAATAAAAAAAGTGAAAAGGAAGAAGTAAAAAGTATAAGCAAGAAGTAAGAACTTCTTACTCTAGAAAAAAAGAAAATTCTTCAATAAGTATGAATAAAACACAAGTAAATACTTTAAATGGAAGTAAAATGTTGGTAGAAAGTGATTCACCTTTTTAGTATACT
>JAUZNC010058012.1:0-11926 GCA_034780395.1 Vannuccia rotundouncinata | reverse complement strand
TGATTTGTTTGTTCATACACTGTGAGGAGGAGGAGACAGTTGTCAAGGGCAGTGATGATTTGTTTGTTCATACACTGCGAGGAAAAGACAGTTGTCAAGGGCAGATAATTTCAGTAATTTTATGCATTTATTATTTTATAAATAAATGTGGATTAAAATATGTTAACATTATTTTACGGTGGACACCATATATTATTATGCTGCAGAGTTATATTTATGCGCATATGATTAACAGATTAGTTACATATGTTATCCAATAGCTTACAATATGAAGTTTATCGAACTGAAACAAAGAAAATAGAGTTGACTTGCAAGGGACATTATCATGTTGTTATGTGACAAAAATAACAGACTAATATCCGACCGAACTAGAAGGGGTACTGTTACAAATATCTATCAATTACACAAAATGTATTCACGAAACTTAGGTATGTCCTAATTCTGGTTACATTGGCCCTACATATTCATAAAATCATAATACTTAGCGAAGATGGTGTGAGTAAATATTAGTTTGTAGATTAATAGATTATAAATATTGTTTTACTTCTAATTTTGATGAAAACTATAAGCTGAGGCCGTATTCTAAGCTACTTAATAAAATCATTACACGATCATATGAACAGAATATAGCAACTTCCAAGTGACCACTCGTAACTCTTAAGTCATCTGGAAAATAAAGAATTAATTCACCTGATGAATGTAGCTTGGTGTAGCTATTGCTCATGTTATGGGTCAGAATAGGTTTTGATGTGTGAGCAGTGAGACAGTCTGTACTACTAGAGAACTCTGTCAACTCCTCGTGCTGCCTTATGGTTGCCAAGGGAGAACGACTGCCTTGACTAGTTATGATGTCAGTTGAACTTGTATCATGATCGGATACCTCACAGCAGTCGTCTTCCTTTTGTTCCACTTTGACGGCTTCTGGTAGGTCCCAATACACCCGGGCTTGTTCCGATATCAAACTGTGAACAACATGTACACAATAAATGATGAGAATGTTAACATGCATTACTGAAAATAGACATCACCTCCTGTCGTCCTCCTTGCTTGGGGAACTAGAAGCCACTTTCATCAGGGTAAGATTCACTTCACTCTGAGAGCGGGCCCATATAGGTTCCTGATCCGGTTCATTGACTGCGCCTGTGCTGGGTGCTTTCTTTATAGTTGAGGAAGACATTGAACTACAGACAGACTCCGTTTCATCATTAGAGGCGAATCCAGCTGACTTTAGACTGGACATCTGGATTAGGATAAATAGTAATACATAAAGGATATAATATAATATATATATATGATATAATATATAAAGGATAATACTTATATCAATTTTAAATAACAATTACTGTTTTAAATTTGAAAATTACTTCAAACAATTTCATAGAAAAATATTGTAATCATAGATCTAGATCAACTATCATTCTATGATTATAATAAATAGGAATAGTTTACAAATATAGATTTTATGTAAAAAGATATCAATAAAAATATATATATATTAATAGGTAAATTGTATGATAAAAAGCTCCATCCATTATCACAATTGATTTGATCATCCTTTCAAATTCACTATCCAGGACAGAGCCAAAGGCAACACAGACCGAATGATTAGAGATGGGCAATGCATTAAAAACACAGGATGGAACTTTTTATCATTTCTGTATTACTATTTATTTATAAATATGACGAAATTGTTGAACATTTATAGCCTCCAATTATCCAACAAATTTATCAAATCTTGAGTTCTTGCCTTGAGGATTAATACACTACAGTCCTCAAAATTGATTTGGAAAATGGTAGTTTTTATAGAAGTTTGTTAGCAATAATACTGTAAAATGTCTTAGGCTTAAAAAAAATAAGAGGCAGGCAAAAAATATAGGAGATATATAGAAGTACTTAGGAGGTACAACAAAAAATAGGAAATATAGCTATCACATGCATGGACCCTGTTACATAATAGTTGTTAATGTATTTACAATAATAATTGATTTGACAAAACATTGACAAATTGACAAAGTAAATGTTACTATTATAAAATTAATCAATATGGGTTACATATTACATATTTTTTGAAAAATGTAATTATTTATATTAAAATAATTTTATAAATTGTTGCAAATTTATGTTAAAAAATAATTTGCCACCTGCAATCTCCATAAAAGAAAAATCCAGACATGCTTGTCTGCCAATAGGAAGGAGAATGAAACTACTGGGTACTCAAGTTTACTCTAGTATTAGATTTTTCTAAATGTTAATCATTGCTATCAGAATGTGATTCTGGGTTTTAATGTTCATCTCTATACAGACACGAGGCAAACTTGCTGCTTCCAGCAACTGCAGAAATGAAAACATTCTGAAGACCAAAAATATTTGAAAAATTAGATCCTACCTTCTGAATTGAATTTCGTTTTCAAAATTGTGTTTAAATGCATCTTTGCCTGTAATTCTATTTTTGGTATTTTTATTCTGATTGGCTGATATTTTCTGCATCTACTTGTCATCTATTTCACCTTAAACAAAATAACTGTAATGTATAGCATAAAATCAACAATTACATTTTAGAAAGGGGTTATTATACTATTGTGCAGATTATCAGAGATGCACATCATAAAAACATACTAGTCTGGTAAAATACAATAAACAGGGTAGCCATGCTTTTTCAGAGATCAAATTCCCTGACTTTTTAGTACAATAATATTCAGAAAAATTAGATAGATGTAGTAGAATCTTATAGTGAAACTCTATTAAAGTATTGTATACAGACTTAAATACAAAATGTCAATTGAATGTTAAATATTAAATGCATATTACAGTTCACCCTCTTTTAATTTGATAGACTTATCTAACTCTTAATTCAGATATTTTAGTACCTTTTTTGGTATGTAATGCATTCGATTTGATTAAAAGTTCTCTATAATTGCCAGTTTTTTTCTGTCTCATAGGCGAGATAATCTGCATATGATGACAACAATCAATATCCTTTTGAAGCTTGATCTTCTTTGATTGTAGATCACCAATATTATCCAAAAGAATCTTTGTTTTGTTTGCCTTCTTGATAACTTATGAATAAATTAGAATTCACACAAAGTGTGAAAAAATTTTGAGGTTATTTTTTTACCTAGAATGCATATAAAGGTGTGTTTGAAATATTTAATATATAAAATTTTAAATTCCCTGACTTCATGACATTTTCCAGAAGTATTTATAAATTCCCTGACTGATCAAACTCCCCAACCTGGACAACCCTGAATAAAGTAAAATAAAAAAAGCTCTATTTTACATAAATGTTTTGTCATATGCAAAAGATTCAATACTGTAGATAGTAATTTAAGCCAAGACTGAAGATAATTCCAATCATCAAGGATGCAACTGTGAGTATATTTCCAACACATCATTTAAATAAATGTCTTTATCATAATTAATGTGGAACAGTACCAAGTAAATTATAATTCATAACTGGATCTACAACTGGACTGGACAGGTATACAAGAAACAAGTTGAAATCAAAATTTAATTTGTAATGAAGGTCAGCTACTGTTGAGATGTTCCAATCTAAGAACTGGTTTTCATGGTCATCATTGTGCAAGCTATATCCAATAATTTCAAGCTCAAATGTGGCTTTGCAAAAAATGTTAGTAGTCTGTATCATAGATATGTAATTTATTATAATTTCAAGTTTAATTCTCTATGGTCTGTATGCCATTCGGCCCAAGGAGTTTGTTTTTTGCATACAGAATTCTAACATACACTAATCACAATGCATGTTATTGAAGAATTTAACATTGTATGTATAAGAAAACATGATTATTACTCAAAGATAAATATTTTTTGATCAAAGTATATTATTACATAACTATCAAAGAATTAACCTAATATATGGAAAATTATAATTGTCAAACATACCATTTCATATGAAATGGGTTATTTTTTCCCATTCTTAACTAAAACATATCTCATGACAATTATTCAAATGAAACTTTCAAATACTAATTATAAATATAACTTAACCACCTATTCCACTTTTAAATGACTATAATTAAACATTAATAATTCAATAATTTCTTTAGATTTACCCAAAACAGTATCTTTAACCTTTTCTTTATAGTCTTATGCGACAGAAAATTTACTTCTCCAAATGGCTATATAAATTCAAATTTGCTAGTTAGTAACTTTTATGTTGTTGCAAATGTTGCAACACCTGTTGGGAAAAGGTTAATTATCTAAAAATGAAACAGTTAAATTGTATCCCCAATAATTGTTTTTATAAATATAAAAATTAATTCAATGCAACATTTAAAGGGCACAAACATTCCCTAAAACTAATACCAACTTTAATAATCATTAAAATTTTTAAATCTATAACATTATAACTAAAAAAACATCCAAACTTAGTTTTGTGTGGTGCACCAACAACATTTTACTGTCTGCAGCCTTATTATTATGGACTATTTTAAAATACTTACAGACTCCGCCAAACAGTTTTTTTCTGGATAAAGTTGACCTTAGGTACTTCATTAATATACATATGTTTGTAGGATAATTTGCATAGGAAAGGGCACAGAAAATTGATACTGTATTTTGTTAGTGTAATTCATGATATCTGTAATTAAATATTCCAGTACAAAAATATCAGAGTTATAATATTTAGTTGGTTAGAGAGCTTAATTTTATATACAAACAGATAGGAAATTGTTAAAATATTGGGAGTGTAATTACCATAGAGCTGTATAGCTTTCTGACTTTATAGGTGTATTTTACCAATCTGCACTTAATACTAATATGTGCTGTGCAAATTACCAATTTAGATATTATTTTTTGAATTATGCTTTGTGTTAAATTAAAAAAATAATAATTCTATTACAAATTATAACTAAAAAATATATTTTTGTTTTGCTTACTTTTTTAATTCATTTTTTAAATAATTTACACATCACTGTTGTAAATTTGACTGCTTTATATTGAATTAAAAAATAATTATTCAAGTAAAAATTAAAAATAATTTTTTTTTTGATTTAGTATTAGTTATTTATTTATATTAAAGTGTTTGTATATAATTAAGGTTTTATATAAATAATAAATTTGTTTAAAAATGATTCAAATAATTTTTTTGGAATCAATTGGTAATTTTCACAGTGCATATTAATAGTTATAAGTGCAAATTGATAAAATGCACCCAATATAGGCATTAATTAACATGCAAAACAGACTAGGTTAACCTTAAAAAGTGCAAGCACACCATATGAGCCAGGCTGCCATCTATGTAGTCTAACAAGGATATATCTGGAATACATTATATACCCAACCCTATTTTTCACTAGTTAAATTGGAGTAATATTGATAAAATCCTCCAGAGTATAAATGTCATGGAATGCAGGCTAGCATATAATGAGGATGCCTGGATTCACACATGTATTTTTTATATGGAAAGTGTACACACGATTTTAAGCAATTTATGTTTCATAGTTTTTCAGATTTTTTTCCTGATTAAATTTGGTTGCAAGCATAAACAAGCAACTTATAAGTTGCATCTATCATACTGAAAAACTTTAAAATTGCTAACATTGGGAATATGAAGACTTGTATTTATAAAAGAATACATTTGAAATTTTCTCTGAACACTTTTCATTTCCCAGAATGAACATGAACATGAACAATACAATTCCTATCTTTATGTATATAAAATTGGGGTCTGCATGCATAACATCTTAGCAATAATTGTCACAAAAAAGTCTTGGATCCATCTAGTTATGGTTCCAACCTACTATACGAAAAAGCTTCACAAATGAATTATTTGCTGCTTAAAAAGCTCAATATTAAAACTTAAGTGTTAATAAAAACATAGAGGACTCTTTTTGCTTATTTGAACAGTTTATACTTATAGTAAAATATAGTTACTAATTAGATTTACACATTAACATACACTTTTATTAGACAGTAAAGTTATTTTATATTTAAATATAGTTTTAATAAAGGTTGTTGCTTTTGGACATATGTCCATCTACCTCACACACTATTCAGACATGTGTGGGAATAACCATAGCCCAGTTCAATGTGTGGTAAACCCAGTGGAGCAGGTCTCAGGGTTAGAAATTAGATTGTTTTAAAGCTTTGTATCAATTTTATTATCCAATGTTTCCATGTTTTTGATGTTTAAGGTGTAGTAGAACCATTTTAATAAAAGTCCGAATAGTGAGAGTAATTAACATACGTACGTCCGAATAGTGTGTAGGGTAAGTTTAATGATATTATATCTGTAAATATACTAAATCTGTAGACAGACATAAATCTGAAAAGACACTTCGTGAATAAATATTTAATATGATTAATATAAACTAACTGCAGTGCACTGTTTTAAATAGAAACTAATCCATCTGTTATAAAAGACGCCATGTTATTTTTTAAGTTTTACAAAATTTAATTTCAATAAATTTAGTATTAAAAAAAATATAAATATACTTGTAATTGATAAAATAAAACAATTTAAATAAATATATATTATATTATTTAACCAAAGTTAAAACAAAATGTTAAATGAAATAAGCTATTTTAAAGCAATTGAAATAAATTTTAAAATATCGAATTTTGTAATTAAACAAGACTGAACACACAAGGAAATTTAACATGTGTGAATTATTAAAGTATTATTAAAAGTTCGTTGTAACGATTGATAAATGTAAACTATAATATTGGCAATTATTTAAACTCGCAAACTATAGATAACTATAATAGATATAACTCGCAAACTATAGATAACTATAATAGATATAACTCGCAAACTATAGATAACAAATAGTCAACTGTCTTTTTTGGAAATAATTGACTATTAAAATATTAATATTATTTATTAATGCAACATTAAATATGTATAAATTTACTATTTATACAAAACATAAACGTTTAATAATAATAATTATTAATAAAAATTGAAGTGGTACAAAAGTGTCCGGTTCGCATTCGGACCGATATCGTCTGACGGATCAGTGTCAAGAATTAAAAATTTGTTTAACTCACTTTATTAGAGGTGTGTCGGTTATGTGTTGGAAATCCGTATCTTTCCGAAGTGGTATCAGATAAGTTTCGTAAATTCAAATATTTCCGAAATAGTGTCGGTTAAAATACGGAAATTCGACTAATTTTCGAAATTGTTTCGAAATTATTTCAAGAATTCGAAATGAAATAATTAATGGTAATTAATTTTATAAATTCAAAAGTGTTATTATTATTGTTAATAACACTTTTCGAAATACAACTTATAAACAAAAATATTACTAAATTGAGCATCAGAATAACATATTCTGATATCTAATAATAATTAGTAATGATTGATATTTCTTTATAAAAAGAATATTTCAAAAAAATTACAGTTCCCTTAACTAAAAATTAAATTTGATGTTTTCTTCATATAATATAATTTACCGAGAAAAAACAAAACACATACAATGTAATTAGCCAGTGATTAGCTCTGACTTTTGTAAGTACCCGGCCATATATACCTAAACTATTATAAGTTCGAGTTCACCAAATTAGTCAAGTTTATTGAGGAGCTTACAAATATTTCTGAAGTATATACATTGTTTTTTCTTTATTATAATTTTCTTCAATAAAATAACCATATATAAATTATACTAATGAAAATTATTTACTAAAACACTATAAAAAATCAATGTTTTAAAATCAAATGTAAATATATTTATTATTGCAAATTTTTAAAGTTTTTATTCTTATTATTTTATTACTACTCAAAACCATTTAATCGAACCACTTATCATCCAAATTTGTTTATTATAAAGACATTCAATTATTTAATAAAAATAAACTAAAACTATAAAATTAAATATTTAAAACAATAAAATAGACCGATGACAGTTAGGTAGTTTGTGGTACATGGATTGTCTGTGAGAAGATGAAGAGAGGTGAATGTAAAGAATTAAACTGAGACTAAGAACATAGTCCCATTTAACTTGAAGGTCTATTTGTTGGAGAAGAAGGCAAATGAGGTGAATTTCAGCAGGATTACTAAGGTGTTCAAGAACTGTGAGAAGGAGATTGCGATCAATAGAATCAAATATTTTCGACATGTCAAGAAGAAGAAGTTAAATGGAATCAGAACTGGAGGAGGATGCTTTTTCTTCTAAAGTTTTGCTTCTTCCTAATTGATAAGCAACTTGCGATTTAGAAATGAACGGTTGATTTTTGGAAAAAGTCTATTAAGAAGACAAATAGCTAGAATTTTTCTTATAGTAAAGTAAAATAGGCCTACTATTTTATGGAGGCCAATTGGGTTTTTCTGGTCTTGGAAGTGGAATGAGGATTCCGTGTTAATGATCTTGTGGAAGGGATCCAGTTTTGGAAATTTCATTGAAAATAGATGCTAGATGAATAAATAGTTCAGGTGAGCTATATTGTATAGGCTCTGCATAAATGAGATCTGATTTTCAAATTTTCAACCATCCTAAAACACCCCATCATCATCACACTCCACCAAAACAAATTCACATAGATCTCCAATATGCAGATTATCTACATCACAAACAACCCAGCAGAAATTGATTCCATAATACAATCCCGCATCCACCCGAACTCTCACAACGTTACCTTCAAATTAACTCCAATAAAACCAAACTTCACTCCATATCCAGAAAATCTCATATTAGATGAAAATACCTTGTCGTGCATGCATTAAAACATTATAATATGTAATTTAAGCATTGCACACTTGCGGCCTAAACCAAAAAGCCAACAAAGCGTTTTTCAATCTTCTTCTTCCAAAAGTACTGAACTCGTCGCAAACTTGGTGGGACTACTTAAATGAGCAAGGAAAGGACCGAATGGAGAACATCATCAAAAGGTAATAAAAATAAGGTCAAAGAAATGAAAATATTGCAACCATGGCAGCCAAAGGCGATGAGAAATTATTAAAAAACAAAGAATATTCCCTGTCACAAGCTGCACGCACTCTTCCTAAAGGTCAAATCAACAAAATACAATCTTCGTAAAGCGTCATTCAACATCAGACCGGCAACAACAGCAGACACAAAAAATTCAATCAAAGAATCGTCTTGAAACATACAGCACATAGATCATGTCTTTTTATTACTTAATTTTTTTTTACTCGTACATAATATATTAATTATTCTATTTGTATATTAATATGTACACACACCTTCTCCCCACTCGAACACTACGGTCTGTCAGTTCCAGAATTATACACTATTATTATTTCAAATATCTTGGATTCCTTTTACACACTAAATCGGATATTTCTAACAGTAAATCCAAAGCTCTTTAATCTGCAGACCCATTTTTAACAACAACACCTCACCAATCTAACTAAACTTCGTATCTTCAATACCTATACCAAAACCATCTTCCTATATAACTCAGAACTTTGGACTATATATCACTTCATCTCAAGCCAAAACCATCAACTCCAAGATAGTCTCTAGGATTCATCTGGACTAAAACATTATCAAGACATAAACTTCTCAGTCTCAAACACCAAGAACCCTGGTCTAAAACTATCCGCCTTTTTCTCATTCCTACAGTTATCCTACCGATCCTACCGATTTAACAGATATCCTACATATCCATAGGATCTTTTGAAAGATTTTTGGATGATTTAAAAATGTCCAATTATAGGGGCCCCAATACCAGAATATTAAAAATAATTTCTTTCAGTAAATTATTCTTTTTATTCTGATATTGGGCCCCTGCATAAAAAACAAATTAAAAAATAATAAAAAGTGGGCACCAAATCCGCTGAAGATTCCCATCCCTGTGAGAAAAGACATAGTGACGCTGAAAAACACACAGAACTCCCTTTTGACGAAAAACTCGGAGAAAAACTATTTGTGTGGGCCTTATTGAATTTTATATTGGTGGACGCAGTGTCAGATGTTCGTTAAATATGACATTAACGTGTTGATGAAGCAACTTTAGCCATTTATTACAATTTAAGTTTAAATTGGAGGTCTTATTTTTTTACAAATTTCATATGATTGATTGAAATCTGCGTTATTTTCAAATGGATCTTGCACAGTCTGCTTAAATTTGAAGAATGCTCAACCATTTGCAAATGGCGCAATTGCTGTGCGTCTGCAAATACAAGTCTTATTAAAATTTTACAAAATAAATAAATAACTTATAAAAAATAACTATGTTTAATAAAAATGTTTTAACAATTATTTCACTGGTTTTAAAGAAACATTTACAAACCATAGAAATATAATACATTTTATTTTTATTTCTATGTTACAAACTGACGATTATTAAGCCACGCAAATCGTGCTTTTCACAATATTAAAAAAATTATCATCCGATCAAATGAATCATCCTATAATGATTAATTGGATACATTGGATGATCCATGTGGCCCATAATCATAATTTTAAACCAAGTTTTAAAACTATATATATTATCATAGTTTTAAAATGGGGTGTTTTTACACACAATTCAATACATATATAATAGTGTCTGCTATAAGATATATTCAACCATTATAAACAAAAAACATAATTACTACTTTGATCATTTTATTAAATATCTTAAATAAAAAAATTTAAAACTTGGGACAATCGATCAACCGATCATAAGTATGACTAAAAACAAAGAATAATATTGTAATGAAATATTATTGAATATTATTATTAAACTTAAACATCAAGAACACTGAGTGGTTTGTATTTGCTTATAATCTTAGTTATCTAAAACAACTTTTGCGATTCGTCAAAAAAGTATTTGAATTGATTAATAAAGAACGTTAAAATGAATAATGTATCTCAATTGACAGATCCTTAAAGTGAATTGTTATTGTTTACAGCTATTGTCCATATAAATAGCATAGCATCCACGTAATCGGTGGGTTAGCATATTATGTTATTGTTATAAATATCGTCCAGGAGGGGTAAGAGTATGGTCCAGAAATCGTCTTCTTGCAAAAAACATCCACCACTGTAAGAAATGTAACAAAATATAAAGATCTCTTACAATAAATTTAATTGAAATGAAAGAAATTTGTCTTCTATAAACTACAATTGGGATTCTTATAACCTCCCATGTCAGTGCATAATATAGTTAAATATGAAAATATGAAAGCAACCATTAATATTGGAATTTTCCCTATAATCATGAAGTCCGGCTGTCACCTTGCATGGTTTTTGAAACTCCTCTTGAAAAACTTTCTCTAAAATCCTGCAACTTGTCTCTTGACGCAACTCACAAAAATAACTTCTCATCAAGTTTTCCTCTTCTAAACAGACAGGTTTAGCGAAGACAGTTTGCAGACCATCGGGGAATCCAGGATCTCCGGGAATGTCAAAATCACTCACGGCTAACAATTGAAGTTCATGTCGCCCGCTTTCCTTGGTGCTACACTGAATATATCAATTTCAATAAATAATGTATCATTAAGAAGTAATTATATTTATACAAATCATAGTATAGAACTTGCAAGTCTTCAAACAATTATTATGAAATAGCTCTATAATTATACTCTATTTTAAAATATGAAAAAAAACATTTTTGAAAATAAAATTCAAACATTTATCCGAAATTGTTAAAGTTTATTATTATACTTAGCAGAAATTGTAACAACTTACTATTTATTATACTTAGCAGAAATTGTAACAGTTAATTTAGTTATCTCAAATTATTACTAATACATTGCATTATTATACTGTTCAGCAATTGTATCAGCTGCTTAAAATATTACCATTCAATTTATATTTCAGTAGTAGGTGATGAGCATGTCCTAACCAATTCGTCTTCTGATTGGTCGAGAGATTCACGTGACCTATCTGGTTTCTGATTGGTCGAGAGGGTCACGTGACCTTGGGCTTGAAGGTCACGTGACGATGGGATCTACATGGGACAGCACGGAAATACTGGTGAAGTTGCCAGTCTAAATTTTAGGATAGTTCAAGTCCGTCAT
>JAUZNC010058011.1:0-11926 GCA_034780395.1 Vannuccia rotundouncinata | reverse complement strand
AATTTAATGTATTGTGAATATGACTGTAGATTAATTCGAAATCAAAACAAAGTATTTGCTTATTAGAAAAAATGTTAATAATATTTTCTCTTGATTGTGGACACGGAAATTAGTTTCACATAAAATTAGCATAAGACAGAACTTATTTTAGAACTCCATAAAACAAATGAAAATGTCATGGCAAGACAGTCTTGCCACCCGGCTTCAAATGGTTAAAATACATAGAATGCAGACTAATCCATATAAAACTGTAATGCACATATCCAATTTAAAGCTATTACATTATTATTTACTATTAAACTAATCTTTAATTTATATTTCCTCTAGTGTCTGGATCAAATATTTTGGAAAAGAGTTCAGTGGTAAATTTGATTAATGTCATGGGAGTGTGTTTTAATAATTTATTAAGCAAACTGTATGTAACCTAAATTAAGATTCTCTAACCAATTTATGTTTGAAAGCAAGAAAAAATGTTATATAATATTTATTCTGCTTAATAAATTGTTCAAATTCGATTCAACTGAACTATATTATTGAAACAACTATAGTCAACCTCCTCTTTTAAATATAGAATCCCATCCTATTGTAATATATTTGTTTATATAAAGTAATCATATTACAAATTACAATCTACAGATACAAAAATATAAAAAAGGGTTGATTACACAATAAATAAAATTTAAATTTAGCAAACTAAATTTTGTTTATAGAATTTAAACTTTCTAAATTAATATGATTGTAACTCGACATTTTTATCGGCAGTAAATGTTACTTATTTTATAAATAAAATGTGCAGTTTAATGTGAATATTATTTTCGGCACAAATTTTAATTGCTCTAATTAGATAATTTTAATAATATATATAATAATTTAAAAAAATACTAATAACTGAGATCATCTGTATCGAGACGTTGATATCTACTATAACTAAAACTAAAGTTAGGTATATTGAATTAAAAAGTATACATTTTATCTTTGTCGTACAAAATAATTATGTTTGACACTAACTTATGAAAGACAATTTTTGGTCTAGTGCACATAAAATTAAAAATGTTAAATTCAGTTGACCGGAATTCGAAACAGCACTTTACTTACAATAAAATTAGTCTATGCGCTTTGCCACTGTCCGAAAATGACGTCACGCAAAATTAGGACACTTTTTACACTCACCCTGTATTGCGTACAATTGTCACGAGGGACGAGGTAAGTAATTTTGGTCCGAACCCACTCGCTCAGACTGCCATTAGGTTGGTAGTCCAACGCTCTGGGCCATCGCGTCCCCAGATCCCCTTGCGTCACGTTAATGTTATCCCTTCCCCGTGCCAAACATAATTATTTTTTAAAATGTTCTTTAAAACTAGATTTTTTTGATGTCTCAATTTTGGAAACCCCTTCCCCACTATCCAGCATGTCGACATTTTTAGACATCCTCTATAAATATATTTGCATATGTCGTACATTTGTCAATACTACATTCTTTTCAATGCACCGGCACAATTTTAATTGTATATAAAACATCATAGTATTTTTGTTTATGTACCATTACCTTTCGTTATTGAATAAAAAAATTATCTGAGTCACCTATAGTATACACGTTATAATTATAAAAAATATTGTATATATATATATATATATTAATAGGTAATATAATACATGTATTATGAATAGACTGTACCGCAAAAGCAGACTAACAATAAGAAATATGCGAATTTTATCGTACACTGTAATAAGCCATACTGATACATCTAAAATATTATATTTCCGATTATATTATAGTAATATACATTAATACCATTTTACAAGGTCTCAAAGCAAAATATATTGTCAACTTAAGTATTTGTTGAAAGCATGTGAATTTATTCATATTGACAAGACACCATAAATGTACATATTAAATATGTAACTGTATAATATATTATTTCATTAGATATTATAATTAGATAATCTTTTTTTTCAAAATCACATAAGGTATAAAGTGAGTTAGTAAAATATATAGTACTAACATCCAAACTTAAAAAATGATGATGTCAAAGAAAAGCTACAACTGGAGAAAATTACATTATTTAAAAAGAGATAACACAGAATCATAATGAAACAACGCAATACCATAATTATAATGATAGATGGGATATTACATAGGCTATATAATATACAAAATTAATCAGAATGTATGACATCTTATATAGTAATAAACGTCATTGTATATCCGTTTTATCTTTTAATAATTATAAAATAATTATTGAATGATAAATTCTGACTTCTGGTTGTAAAAGTGAGTTAATTTTTTATAATTCGAATACAACCTTATTATTATCACGAGTTTTGTCGATTCGGTGGGATAATCAATAATAATAATAATAAAATAATATTTAACGAAATCAATTAGTGCTCATACAACACCAATCCTTTTAACCCTCATAACAACTGGGACACTTGTCGTAGGAATCATTCCCAATTCAGTGACAACAACGTTCGCGAGATCATGCGAGATGACGTCATTAGAGAGGTTAAGCAAAGAGAGTTTTGTGGTTGTCTCACGCCAGTTGGCTAGACACGAGACAACCCCATTATCGCTAGGGGCAACAAGATCTTCCGGATTGCATAGTTCATTGTACTCAAAAGCATCGGTCTGTGCTCGCTCCCAAAACTTGTAAGTCTCGCAGCAGATAAAGAGTGGTTTGTTGAATGCCGCGGCGACATTAGCAACATATCCGGTTCCGATTCGAGAGATCACATAGCCGTTGCTAAGGAGTGCATGTGCGCCCATTATCACCATAGATACCTAAATCGAATAGCCGGATGAATAACTATATTTTTAAAATCAGTCTAAATAAAGAATGCATTTAATTAAAGACATTTCAAATAAACGGATGTAAAAAATATCAAAATTTCCGGAATATCTCAAAAATACACATTTTTAAACACTATAAGTACATTACAATATACTATATTTGTGGTGATGGATCGAATTTTTTGAATTTTCTGAAGATTTCTACCTATTTACGAAATTACTATATTCGTTAGCAAAATTTCTGTAAGATATTCTTAAAAATATAATTTATATACATATATTATAATAAATTTAAAATGCAGAAAATTTTACAATAAGCTGATTTCCCGTCCAAACAACTTTAGTATTGTTTATAACGTATATATTAAACTAAAGTTAATTTGTGTACATAAATGCCTTTACCAATAAATTTAATTAACAAACGTTACTTGTACAAATTGATCTATTTAGCGATAACTTACTTGACTCATATAAGTGGGCACAGCCGAAATGTCAGTATAGAGACAAGGCACTTCCAGCCTTTTCATCTCGGCAACCATTTTTTTACCATCCAGCCGTGGTCTGGCGTCTGCTATCAATACACGAATACTCTTCTTATCCTCCTTGACAGCCTTTTGGAGAACCCGAGCTACTAGAGACGAGTAGCCGTATACCATAACAATATCCCCAGACTTGATCTTGTTAGCAGCGTAGAGGGAAATTGCTGTTCCTGCGCTTTCGATACGTTCAGAAATGAAGTCATCCATGCTTTCCTGTACTCTTTTGATGCCCTGTCCAAAGTAACAAAATGGAAAACTCTTTTAAATATGTTCTGAAATAGAAGTATTGATCTCAAAAATACTTATATTCCAAGAGAGACGTATTTAAAATGAAAAACAAGCAACATAATATCGATATAAAACCTATTCGAAAACAAACACAAATTATAAGTCAACAAAAAGTATCAATTATTATAATTACATCGGAACTATCTTTGTCCAATCCGTTGATGACGATTTTGAGATCACTAATAGCAGTTCTCATGGAAACTGCAAGTGGTCTGCACTGGTCCAAGAAGGTGGCATGACGCTGTAAAATCTGACAAAGATCGCGGCCCAAGTCCACATGTTTGGGTTGATTGTATTCAGAGATCAGTGTGCGCAGGGCTGCCAAGAAGGCAAGACATCGAGCATTGGAACCATACAGTAAACCTTCATCCATCCTTACGCCAAGTTCCAGGAAGGCGGGGTGAATGGACGCCAGATGTCCAAGGCTAGACAGAAGAAATGACATTTACACAAAATTGTGATTTTAGCGTTCTTAGATATTTAATTCGAAATATACTTTTAGTCATCTTAAAGGGATTTGCTAAAAGATTAATAAAAGAAATAACAAAACAGTATTTTCTTTGTGGCCAATTTCAATTTAAGTAATTAAACAATTAGAATTGATCACCCAAATCAACCTTTTAATGCATTCAAATGTAAACAGTTAAATCTATAAACTTTTATGAATTCAAAACTCAATATAATATCACAGTTTCGGTAATTATATAATTTACATAAGCAAAAGGGAACAGTTAGTCTACCTCATTCCTCTGAGAACGTGTTCTCGTTTATCATACTGAGGAAGATGTTGTAAGAGGCCAACACGGCGCTTCTCATGGGTTCGTTGTGTCACCTTCTGACGACCCAAGTTTCTGGCATGCTTCCGCTGCTGTGCGGGTTCATCCAAGCGGACGGTGGAAGAAACGGTTACCACCGACTGCTGCTGACTTGTGAGACTTGTCGAGGACGCAGAAGTGGGAGCGACTGAGGCAGAAGACTCTGCGGTGCTGGAGGAAGCTTCAGAGCTTGCACCTAAAAGTGTTTGGACGCATTAACATTTAATATAAATATAGCATAGATGGAGAAATTGCTAAACATGATTTTGATTACAAAAGTGTTAAATTTGTTGATTCTGTGTTAAACAGCAACATAAAAAAAACAGTTACAAAAATTAAAATAGTCTGGATAAGTTTAAATAAATTAAATTTTAATGACAATTTTCTATTTATTTTCATCGACTTATTTATTTAAAATACTTGAATTTCAATTAACCATATAATCAATTAAGCGATTGTATATATTTTACCAAGTCTGCTGCACACGAGAGCTTCCAGTAAATCCTAACAACACTTAACCCCGATTGCCTTGTTGCAATTTTGTAGATAATAGATTTATAACTCAATAAAATTATTTTCAAAGCTGTCAAATTCTGCCTATATATATTATACATAGCATCTTACAAGTAAACTATCCAGTAACTTATCAAAAAACTCACAAATATAACGAAGAATTTCGAGACTTCCCTACAAAATAGACTGTCCAACAATATCATGAATTAATATTGTGCTCAAATATTGTGAATTTCATTTCAAAAATGTAATGTACCTTTGATTAAATGAATTAACAAACTGAATAAGGATGAACAATACAAGTACCCTTTGGATTACCTGGTGTCTTTGTTGTAGATGGAGTAGGCTGCTTTTGTGGCTTATTTTGACTCTTTCTGGAAGCTTTCTCCTTTTTCGCTTGGAGTTGCTCTTCTTGGGTGAGCTTCACTTGTGGCTTCTGCCCCTCGTCAGATTTAGACTTTCCAGCTGAGCCCCCTTCACTCACAGCTCCATCACCCTGACGAGCAGCTTTGGCCGCCCTCTGGGCCTCCTAAAGTAAATGGACAATATTAGTTGAGTTCACACCGTAACAAACCTTTCAAAGTGTAACTTATGTTAAAATATCGAACAAAAGCAAGCAGAAGCGAAAAAAAAATATGTATTTATTATTGACAATAATCAAATTATAATTTATATTTAGAACATAAATAATTTATAGTAAATACAAACTTTTAGTTACTAAGAAAATTTTAATAGAAATAGCATACTGTTAAGAGCGTTCTAACAAATATTGCAACAGATAAAACAAAAGACATAATTTGGAATTTGCCAATATTGATTTTATGCCAACAATTAACAGCAGTCGACTAACACTATAATAATCTGCTCAATTGTAATTGGCTAATTGTAATTTAGTATTAGATTAGGATACCAATATGTATCCAATATTTCAATTTCTCTTGTCAAAATTCACTAAAAAGAATGTTAATGTTTAATTTCAAAATAAAATATTTGTAATATAGGTTAAAGAAATAAGAAATGGGAAAAAGCATTTTCAGAAATATAAAATTAATAATAATAAACACAGTACAACTTTTTAATGAAACTTTAATGAAACTTTAGGTATTAAAAAATAAAAACTTGTTTAGCTCGTCGTTCGGCTTTTAATTCAGCCTTGGATTTCTTTTCTCCTGAGGCTTGACCTTCCATTGTTAAAAGTATTACTGAAGTAGAAAATATGTGATCATTACAATTACACTAAAACATACTTAATACGTATACCCTAGGAAAAGAATATGATAAAAACAGAAGAAATAAAATTCTATCTTAATATTTATGCATATGTAATTGAACAGTACAATATAGACAGTAATTTCATAATAAAAAATGTACAAATGTATATTTATAATACAGATCACAGAGTTTACGAAAAGTGATTGGCAAATGGGATCAATCGTATTTTATTAATGAAAATAGTCAATGATTGATTTTGTGGAAAACGGTAGGCAGAATACACATTAAATTGTATGTAATAAACAAACTATTCAGATAGCAAACATAACGGGTTCAAAAAAAGTGTATGATATAAGGGACCTTCATGGTAAGTGTGTAAAATATAATAAGTGGGTTTCACTGTATTTCAGTATGAAATATTTATGAATTCAATATATGTAAGATTCATTACTCCACTGGCTAATATATATACACGTGATAGATAATTGGATAACGAAATTATTGCACAGGGTTCATACAGTTTTTCAAAATGTAATTCCTAACCTTTCCAGACGTTCACTTTATATGGCTATGTATATAAAAGAAGTAACTGTGTGTTATAAGATAGTCAAAATATATACTTCATTTTACTTTCATGAATTAGCAGAACTGTTTTATGTAGCAAAAACATGAATATTTTATGATTCAGGCAGTATAGACACTAAAGCAACAAGCACAACATGTAAATCTACATTGAATATTAAAAGTGGTGTCAAAATTGGTTAAGATACTAAAATATAAAAAATAAGAAATTTGAAAAATAAAATTGTTTTGTATAGTAGTTCTGGTCTATCAAACTAATAATAATGGACTATGGGACATTATAAATTCCAAGACCTGTATGAGCCCTGTTTAGTAGGTATGTATCTGGGTTCACTTTGCATATTTAATGAGGGATGCTATACCTATAATGTGCTATAAACAGAGCAAATATACATCAAACACTTTCAAATAAATGTTCATACATCACATGAGAAAACACAATATATGCAAATAAATCTTTATCTTTTGGTCAATTTCTTCCAACTTTTCCTTTACCATGTTTCAAGCCCTCAAAGGTTTGTTGACCATCTGGAGATTTGGCCCAATAAGAAGTCTTGCGAGTCTGTTGAGCAGTATTGATAGGAACCACAGTTGGATGCTGATTATTCTTATTTGTAGGCTGCGAATCCAGAGTTAAATCAGTGTCATTGTTTTCAATCTCTTTAACTTTGTGCCTAGGACATAAATCTGTGAAGTGGCATCACACAGTGCTGCTGCCAATGAGGCAAAGTCCAAAGTTTCCAAGGTCATGTTAGGAGGAGAGAATTGGTTACTATAGGAATCCATAAGATGTTACAAAACAACTTTTGATTGCTGAGAAATAAATTAAATCACTTTTATAATATTGAAGATGATCAACAGACCCTAGTAACAAGTATAAAAACTAAACAATGGTACCTTTGTGGTGTTCTTTGAGCTTTTATAAAAATATTTTTAAAATAACCTCAGACCTCTATAAAAATACTAGTATATGAATGAAGTGGACATGTAAAAAATGAAGAATTGTATGACTAAACTATCCCCAAATTAATTTATATAAATGTAATGAAGGGGATAGCTATAGATAATGTAGTTAATTAAATTTTAGAATAACACAACTAAAATTAATGAAACCTTATATTTCGAGAGTATCACTCCTTATCACAGGTATTTAATATAGGTGAAATATTCATTTAGAATAAATGTGAGCAAGCTTGTTCAGTATAGTTCATAAAAGATATTACATGTGGATGAAGGCCAGTGTTCAACAATCCACAAACTAAAGGATTACATTAAATAACTAAATTAAGAATTCATACACACAATTAAATTATAGAAATTTATAGCTAACAAAATATAAAGGTACATATAAGAAAAGGATAATTTAATTAGAAAGAGACTGACAGAAATTAATTCAGAATATTGGTGAGTTTCCTCTTTTCATCTTCCAGGTAGAATATATTCCAGCTGATGATATAAATTCTAAGATACTATATGTCAACACTTTTTTTCTTGTGCAGAAGCAGCATGTTTTTCAGGTGGACTACAGACCAGATGCCACTATTTTTTTCTATGGCTTGTATGAATTAATTCATACATTTTTGATATGGCCGGCAAATAATTTGATTTAAAATAAAATTAAAAAAAGATATTTTATAATCATTTATGCTTATTACTAGTTGATCAAAATCTTGATAAAAAATAATAATTGCCAGGAATCACTCTAGAAGCTTATCCAGAAGGATAATAATAAGAATAAAGTGTTTTAATTAAGATAAGCTTTTTGATGCTAAATAAATATCAATTATGTCTTAAAACTTTTTAAAAATTACATGAAAAATAAATATTATTATAATAATACATAGGCAATTTAAAGTAACATACCTTATAATACTGATAAACAGTATTAAACAACCTTTACTATGCTGCAGACAAACTTCCTGAACAAAATAATTTGTGATAGACAGCAATTTGTTTAACCACTGATTTGTAGGCCAGCATGCTACCACTACATTACACTCCCTATACCCTTTAAACTTCAGTGGATACTAAACCTTATTAATTCTTACACCTGTGTACATAATTATATGTTTTGAGTTGTTTTTTCTAGAGCTTCAATATCAAATAAAAATGATGCTTCAATTGTCTTATTACTACCTTACCCAACACCCTGAAATTTGTCATTATAACAAAAAAATTATATAATGTAGCATATTGATTAAATTTATAATTAAAGTGGCATAGTAAAAATGTCTTTTGTGATGATCCAGTGTTTGTTAGTTTACATTATTATATATACCTTCCTTTTTATATATAGGTATATACATTTATAAATATATTGTTTTATTATGGAACTTTGTGCTGCAGGTAATAAATGGTACATGCATAGCTGTAATAAATAGCTAACTTGAATAATGTTATATTTTGTTTATATTTTGCACTTTTGTTATCTGTATTATTATTCCATATATTAAGGATTTTCACTACACAAACTGATATTAACTCTCTTGATTAATATTTCTGACTTTCTATATAATTCATAGTTTTGGGATTTACATACTTAACCCTTGAGATTCCACAAGGGCTGCCTATGTCTTCCCTTTATTTCCCCATAACAGTCACCAATTATCTGCAAAAATAAACAAAAATTTGTATAATTTGCATTGAAATAATATTACTTTGTCAATATACCTGTTATTTTGTTCCAAACATTATAACTCATAATTTGATAACTTTTAATGGATAGGTTTATGTGATGGGAATTTATAAAATATATGCCTAGCATGAACTGAAACAAGATTCAAAGTTCCTGCTCCATTTAAGTGAAAAATGAATTGAACTTATTTTATTTATTTTATATATATAATACATTTTTTTAACATTTTTATTTTAAATACATTTTAATTTACAAATATACTATTAATATTAACTACAGTCTACTCCACCTAAACCGGACATGCCTAATCTGGATGATTGTTTAAACAGGACACCACATAAAGAACCAATATTTTCCTCCTATCTTTTCTATGTTTAAATAGCACATATAAACTGGACACTCCAAAACTGTACACTGGATGCTTTTTGCAGTCCCTTACACAGTATTATACAGTATTTAGCTATTTGTTATCTGGATGCTTTTTCAATTGCAGTCCTGTAAAGTAAAAGTATATTCCTAAAGCAGTAATAAATAGAGAGAGAGACAACAATAGAAAGACAGCCACATATCAAAGTTACAAATAAATGTATAATGCTGAGAATTTGTTTTGTCATTATGTAACTCTGGTATATGATTAAAAAACCTATAAAGGGACATAAACATTTGTTGTTTGGGTGATTCCACCTGAGTATATTGGGTTGCCTATTTAGTTAATACTAGAAATGAAGAAGAACTGCATAATGATGGACTCAGATATGTTATGTATATTATATTAAATGCATGAAATTTAGATATAATTAAGTCTGTAATATTGAAAACCCCATATTAAATCCCAAAACTATGAATTTTAAAGAAAGTTTGAAAATATTATACAAGATAACATAAACTCATGCTGTGAAACTCAATATATTTAATAATAATATATATCAGCCTGAAATATATTTTGAAACAAGAAGTCAATAGGGGTGTCATGGCTACATGGTCAGCATAGCCTAAAGATCTGCACAAAGCTCAAACAAATTTGAAGCATCATTACATATATTATACACCATCATCACATGCACCAACCCTTTCCCCATCCCCTATACCTTAAAATTTTTCTATCATTTTTATATGAATTAGAAAAATCATCTTTTAACATGAAAAGCATGAACTATCCCATGTCAGATATATATTAAAATAAGAGCATTAAAAATAAACTAAGTGCAACATTCTTCAAGTTAGCTCTTTATTACCTACAGACATAACATTCATTACCCACATGGAAATGTCTATTTTGATCTGTACTATTCTGTTTATTACCTGCTTTGATGATTTTTTATGCTTTTAGTAGATTTTTTAAAGGATATATATTTTGGTAATTTTCTAATATGCAGGAGATTTTCTGTGGGGAAGATAGAGTTTTTTTAACGATGCATATTTTATGCTGAAATAAAAAGATAAAAATTTAAAATTATTTTATATTTTCTTTATAATTTTAATTAGATTTAATAAAGGAAACCATTTTCAATCCTATTTCAATCTTAAAACCACACATTCAATCGAAAACATGGAGTAAAACATTAAAAATCTATAAAAATTTGTAATCTATATTTGACAAATCAAACACATGTTTAAAAATAAACTTTTTATTTATTTTATTTTTATTTCCATGACAAATGGAAAAAAGAAAAAAAATTGTTAGGTAAATATTTATAACAAAAAAGTGGTTGGGTAAATAACAAAAAAGAACTGTAGATTGTCCTTGAAAAAGTTCTCGAACCATATATACAGTTTGTGTTGGTACAATACTGCTGGTACAATTTCTATTAGAATTTAAAGATAATTGCATGATATGCATATCTTTTATATTAAAACTATTAGAAATCAATAGTATTTTTAGCTTACACTGAGATTAAGTTATACATCTCAAATTCTTAATTAAGTGAAACATTTACGATTAATAAAAATTTAAAAAACTTTTTTACCTGCAAATATTTTTATGTCTCATATAATTTTCAAGGGATACAAAATATTTTTAAATAATATTCCATTGATATAATTGTATTTGTAACATTTTTCAAAAATACTAAAAATATTTTGTAAAATTACAAAGGAAAAATAAAATTTAATATAAAATAATTTTTTTTAACAATAGAAAATTAATAAAATATATGTTCCCTTTTAAATTTTAGTATATTCTAAAACTTATGTAACATCTATTTAAATATACATCAAATACATTCTATTTTATCATTTAAACAGAAAACGAAAAGAAAAATTAAAATAAAATAGAGTACCGTATATTCCGGAATATAAGACGCACTTTGAAACCCTATTTTGAACTCTAAAAGTGTGGGGTGCGGCTTATATAACGTTCATCACTTTTTTATTTCTCCCCCGTGTTCATTTTCGTAAAGATTACATATTGTAAGGTAAATTAAAAGCGTTAAGTAAGTAGGTAAAGTCATGTCCTACCCAACAAACAATTTACATAGCTGCTACGTAGCGGCCACGTGGAGAAACAACGTAGCTGCAAGGTAGAAATGGCCCACTGGGATACGTAGCTCCC
>JAUZNC010058010.1:0-11927 GCA_034780395.1 Vannuccia rotundouncinata | reverse complement strand
GAGGAAATCATAGAGATATAACTATACTGTACATTATATAGAGAGGAAATCATAGAGATATAACTATACTATACATTTTCTTGTTCTAGTTAAATTCTTCTCCGTTTCTATTTTAAATCTTAATATGAGTGGACAGTTTTAAGGGCAGAGTGAAGTTCGATGTGTTGGCTTCGTAAGTTGATGTTAAATAATGTTTTTATTTTCAATTGTTATTTGAAGAACAACTAAAATAATTTATTAATTTTCGTTTCATTAATTTATTTTGCAATAAGCAAATTTTATGCGTTTATATTAAAAATTTCTTTTAATTCATTTTTTGTTAAATAAAATATCTATATTTTAACACAGAAATAATCTATACATTTTATTATAAAAGTAACCAATTTTAAAACTATAATTTAAATATTAAATAAATTAAATAAAAAACTCATTTCCTCGATATTTAAAACCACCAATAAAACGAAACAGTTTGTGGAAATGTTCAAATTTTAATTATTTTTCTTTTGGAAACTCGGGAAATAAATGGCATATTATTTTCCTCTACTTTGAATTTTAAAATCAAGAATTTTGTTATTTTTCTTACAACTACGGTAAGAGCGATTTACATTTATCCGCATAGAAATGACCATGACACAGACTGTCTCTTCCTAATAGTAATACCACGGACAGGGGAAAAAACGTGTCACATCCAAAGTTCCATTTTATCCAGTAATTATACTGGCAAATCGTTTGGCTCGTCATTTGCCGTACTATTGTGTCGAGCGCTGGAGTTTGCTTCCCAGTCCAGGCTTTCTGTACCAAAAGAAAGAGAATTGCTTCGAGCGTTTTCTGGCCAGAGTTGCAATTGTCTCCGGTCTTGATCAAAGGGACGCAAGACTTTCGCAATTTAATTGTGGACCTCGGCTTTTACTACTGTCGCGAGTGAACCGCTGACTACGAGCGGACATTGATTCCTGGGATATAGAAGAGGGCTTTCTGTTTTTTACTTTGATCCAAATACAAAAGAGAGGAGTTTGCCTAGTATTTTTTTGCACACAACAATTACAGTTAGGGATATAGTACCTCTTTTACCTCCGTCGGAGTGAATGAAATATATCAGGAAAAATACGAGAGATGGAAATACATCTGTTGATAAAATTGATGTGATAAATGCTGCTGGCTATCTTTTGTGTGGACGTTTCGTATGTTTACAATTGATTCTATAAATATAAAAGTTTTAATTGTCTACTAGGAATACATCCTTTTTAGCCATTCAAGTGACAAGTCAAATATTTTGAAGAATTAAGTGACCTCGTTTGTCTGTCAACTTCAGGAAATTCTTAAAGTTATTTTTAAATCACCAATTAATAAACGACAAAAATGATGTCTAACTGATTTACCTTTCTTCTTGAAACAATTTACCAAACGTCAGACAGTGTATTTATACAAGTTTAAAATAGAGTCTGATTAAAACCTAAATTAAAAATAATTTTTTCAAGAATATTCAAAGCGATATTATCACAGAGAAATCATTTCTTTTGAGCTTCTATATGGAAGGAGACAATAAAGAAATAAATATCGTTTTATATGATTTTAAAATATTTCTATGATATTAATTGTCAATTAAAGTGTTATTCACTTTTTTATAGTTTTTCGGTGGCTATCTGAAAAGATAATTTCCCACGTTTTGTTCTAATTTTAGTTTTTAATTTTAGTTTTTATTAATTCGCCGTGTGATGTTTTTATGATTATTATCCATTTTGTGGAATATATTGAATATAAATTTATTCTTAATGCAACTTTCAAAAGAATAGAAAGAATACAAGAAGTAAACAAGAATAGTAAAACTAAAATATATATTACACAATTATTTTATTTTTATTTTATTCACAGGAATATCGCAATTTATTTAAAATTAAAATATATCGCAGGATATTTTAATATGTTGAGATTTTATGTAGCTGTTGTTATTCCAAATAAATTGCTACAAAATAATCAGGCATACTGAAAGTAGCTAAGTGTTATCAAATATTTTGGAGTTATATCGATTTATTGTTAATTATCAATTGTATTAAAAAAATGCAATTTGAGAAATAACAAAACTTAAAGTCTACAATTTCAAAATATTTTCTCAAAACAATTTTATATTTGAAAACATCTTTTTTAATGGTTTGATAAAATAAGTTTTCAAGCTAAAGAATACATAGTTTATGACATATATTATTAATATAATTAAATTAAATTCATTATATTACTATGAAAAATGTTTTAAATTAAATTTAAGACTCATTATATAAATTAAACCATTTTACTTTAATTGCTGTTAATGATAAGCAATTAAATTTATGTATGATGTGTATAGTAATATATCTAAAAATTAATATTAATAGACTAAAATAGAAAGCGTTTTGTAAAAAATTTAGTCAAAAAAGGCTAATTTGTGAGTTGTGTATTAAAATAATTTTATAATTAATTAGCCTGAAACATTTGATAAATTAATTTAGGAAATTTGATATTATTTTACGGAAAATATCAAAAATCATGCTATATTCCTAAAAATCGGATTAAATCAAATTTATAATAATATGAAATTGTCTAAATAACAATAAAAAATACTCTTTTCAAAACCTTAAAGAATTCATTTGAATTGGAAAATATGGTTATTACCAGGGAATGTGAAGGCAAAATTGCAAGATATTCCTCCAATCAACGAAATGGCATTGCTCATGTCGGGCACAAGACAGGCAATTCCGAGAATCATACCAAACAATACAAAAGTCTGGAGAACTCTTCTGACGTCAAAGTTTTGGGCACAGGTCGGCACCACGTTCATCAGAGTACCACGATAAAATTCATCGACAACAGATCTATTTATTAATAAATCAATAATAATAATTAAATTGTCAATTAAACTCAATTTATTTATTTAAATGTTAACAATTTCAGAACGGTAATGATTGCTGTTTTACCTCATAATATAGAAGACGACTGGAAAGCTGGTGAACAACTTCAAAATCACCAAGATCATAGCGACGTTGGCCACCCAGTCGTTTGCTGGATAGGCTAGGAGAATATCAACCGTGGCATATTTTCCAAATGTGAGGTAGCCGAAGACTGCGGTTACAGTGTAGAGGAGGACGGCCACGAAAAGATAGAAATACACCATGCGCATGAAATAGAATATTCGATTCTTTCTTAGACAACAGAAGACAACTGGTGCTTCGATGTGGCCCTAGAAGTTCGAACATAACAGGACGAAGCATATGTTGTTGATACACAAAGCCAGAACAGATTTGGACAATTAATTAAGATGTTTTATTAAATAATTATATCGTTTTTTATTATCGACGTATTTATACCGGAAAAGGGTTCATAATATTAATTTAAATTAGATTAGATTAAATAAAACATTTTAACTAATGTATTTATAAATATATATCTTATTTCCGCTAGAATACTTAAAGTAGTATGCATCATAGTTGTCTGATACTTTTATAAATGCAGCAATTTGTTTCTTACATGCATGGCAAAGACAAACAATGGCAAAATTCCTATTAAACTTGACGGTCCAGATACTGGCCTAAAATAATAAATAAATGTATTTGACATGTAATTATAAAATTAACCATAAATAATTACAATTAGAGACAACTCAAATCTGAAAACGAAATATTTTTAAGAAACCTTGTTTCCTTCTATTTTTAAAATTAATGAAACTCACTTGACATCTTGTGGCATTTCCACTCCTGTAAAATAACGAGTAACTCCAACCCCAAACGTAATATAAGCTGCTGCCAAGATGCCTAGGAAGCTGGAGGCAAAGTTACGAAAATTGAATAGAGATATGTAATTAATTTATAAAAACAAGTGCGAATAAATTTAATTATATCGTTTCGATTAAATTTTTATTTTTTTAATATTGAACAGACTTATTTAATCATGAAATTAAAAATACTTATTATTATGATGAATAGATATAAAAAGATGTTTTGATATAAAAGATTTTGAATATCGATAAACTTCGATGGAAACGATCATAGGTATTTGGGATCATCAATAGATTCATCGAAAATTATTATAATGGACTGTGTATGAACAGTTAATATTATTTGAAGCAAAATTTTAAAATAATGTTTTATAAATTGTTTTCTTTACCTTGTGTATTTAAAAATCTGAAAATTTTTGAGCAAACAGATTGGTAGTAAGGTCGTTAGAGCAATCACAGGTGTTGTAAACGTCCTTCTCAGGTACCAATATGATGCGAAATCGTCTCCTTTGATTATTTTCATTACTTTAATTGTGAGTAAATAAATTAATTAAAACAGATTAAAGTTGACCGTACATATGTATTTTGTATTCCATCTAGTAATTATGCATAGTAACTAGTGATTATGCATACCATCTAGTAATTATGCATAGTAACTAGTGATTATGCATACCATTTAGTAATTATGCATAGTAGCTAGTAATTATGCATACCATCTAGTAATTATGCATAGTAACTAGTAATTATGCATACCATCTAGTAATTATGCATAGTAACTAGTAATTATGCATACCATCTAGTAATTATGCATAGTAACTAGTGATTATGCATACCATTTAGTAATTATGCATAGTAACTAGTGATTATGCATAGCAACTAGTAATTATACATTTAATTATAATAATAATGCATACCAGCTACTATTTTTGCAAATGCTAACTATTAGTTTTCTAATATCAACATTGAATATTTTTCAATTTGATTATTTACATGATTATTCATTTTGAGTAGACAACAAGTTTTCCAATGCAAGTAAATGAAAGTCATTTAAAAAGTTTAATTGACCCACGAAGGAATAATAAATTGTCTTACGACGGTCCATCTGATCAGCGAACACCACCATCTTGACGATGCAGGCCCCCATAGTCTCTAACAGAAGACAAACCTTGCAGAGTAGCCCTGCCATTTGTCCCAGATGTGTCGTCACCATGTCTTGATAGTTGACACAGCCGTAGAACCGGCAGCAGTATGCGATCATAGCCAAAGACAGCATTATCAGAAGGAGGAAACACTACAAAAATATTTAACATATTAATTTTTTTTAAATTGCTTTATAATATGCTTTGTACACAATTCATGTTCAAATTAAACAAAGAATTTTGAATAAAATTCATAATGTGGATCATATTATTGATAATAAATTAACGTTGGTTTATCTAAAAAAACATCCTTTCATAATCTATGAACAAAATTTGAATTAGTGTATTCCAAACTTTCAGTGAGAATGGATCTTACCGCTGCGAATATTCCAGTTGGAATAAGACCACCAGCTTCTACAATGGCTCTGGGGAAGTTCAACAAACCCATTCCAATGCAAACATTGGCCATGATCAGAGCTCCTCCCATCCAGGACGTACCTGACGTGTTATTGGCGGGAGTAATAATTATCATGTTTTGTTTACATCTTTTAATAATGATATCAATATTTAATTGATTATATGCAAATTGATTATACTGAATCGAAATTGAAATACCTAATAATAACTGTATAACAATTAAACCATATTCCTATTTCTTTTTAGAAAGTTTACCCTTATGTATCCATTTATAAATAAAAACAATACAATTTCAAATTAGAGAGTGTTATTTTCTTTTTCTGAAAATGAGGCTAATGGATAATTCTGCATTTTTTGTATGAGCGATAGATTTAAACTAGGTCACTAATTTGCGCCAAAATTCCCAGGCTTTCGAGAATTGGAACATATATAGATCAGTTTCATCCAGAAAGAAGGATAACAACTTTGAACCCAGGAGAATTGTTATATTTTTTCAGTAAATAAATATGTAAATACAATTTGCCATGTTGCATAGCGAATGCAATTAATTCCAAAATCCTATTTTTCCTGGATTATACAAAAATTTATGAACCGAGTGACTTACCGTCTCTTGTGAACGAGCGAAGTAAAATAGAATTGTCAATAACCGAAACCGTTTTGTTGTACAATCCACCATGATCACTATGATCCAGTTGCTGTATCCCAGATTCATGATAGGAGTTGTCATCTTCATTACTGACGGAGTCCACTTCGGGGGCAAGATCAGCAAAGTGAACCACGGGATGTCGATTCCCTCCCTCCGGAGTTGGAGGGACAACTGAATTTATATCATTTGACGATTCCATTCTCAAAGGCACAACTTTCAATTCTTTGAAATGAAGTACTTACACCTGCAGTACTAATTATACATTAATTATTATACCAAGGTCGACTCTTGAGAGTACAAAATATTTTCTATCTTCAATTAGTTGTAGTATTGATCGTATGCTGATCAGATTTAATGTGACGTCACACGTTAGCACACAGTAAACTGATCTGACTAATCGTGTTTAAAGTCTTTCCGTGCACCCAGGATGCATGTTCAGCGAGGGTAATAGGTGACAATACTCACAAATCTAATGCACAAGTTGAAATCATTGCTCTAATGTTTAGCGCTGTTCATATATAACTCAATATATGCAGTAGTAAAGGTATATTAGCAGTATATAAAAACGGTATAGCGATATATTATTTAGAGTTTTGCGTTGTCATAAAATAATAAAAGTTTTATTTAAAAAAATGTCTTGATATTCAAAGAATCAAGAAATCATACAATTAACATTTTATGAATAACCACAATTTTTAATTTGTTTATAGCAGATACAATGAATGTTCCATTTCTGAAACAGTCTGTTTGCATGATTATCGTTGCGGTTTCTGATGGTGAGCGGGAAGAGGGTATTCTTAAGACTCTCTGGAAATTAGTTTGCGACTAATTCAGTCGACAATTGTGTGAAAATGAATGCACATCCTTTAGATTTGTATTTTTAGTTAATACAAAGATGGCTTGTCCAGTTTTTTAATCTAGAGTCTTGTGATGTTTTGAGTATGAAGGATGCTATTGGATCGCCGTTTAAATGGCCTTATAAAAGTATGAGCATAAAGGGACTATTGTACATAGATTGGGTAAGTCATAACAATTGATGTTCACGTACCTCTAGTTAAAAAAGCGTTGAGAGGGGAGATTAGAGATATTCAGAAAAGACATCTTGAATCATTGAAACTCATTTTTAGTCAAATTAGAAAGTTAAATACTTGTCGATTTTTGTTTCTAATAAGAAAACACATTTACAGCCATACAAGTTTTATTACCGATGTGTCGAGGTGTTATATTCAAGTATCGTTCAGAATGTTAAAAAATGGCCTGTATAAATAAATAGGTATTTATATTATTATTTGGCAATTTATTTTACCATTGGAGATTATTTTTTGTGTGTTATCTAACTAAATAAATCATAAAATTAAGTTAACTAAATAACTTTTACTTTTCATGGAATAATCTAATAAAGATTATGGTTGAATCAGATTTTAAAATATTTAGTATTTGTTGATTTGGTTTATCAGCAGGATTTCAGGTTATTTATTTCTTTCATTGCTACAATGAAATATCAAGTATCAAAATTGTAGTTCTTTATTCTATGGTGTAATTATTGGAATTTAATTTAGAAACAAAATCTATTTTTGGAGAGTATTAGTATTGTTAATGGTGTCGTCTTGCATAATATTAATACGTAATATATTTTAAATTGCTTATGTTAAACCAGACTAACCGGACTTAATATAAAGATATCAGCGCAGGTTGACAACAGTTACCATAAAACTGATGATATTTAAAATTTAGTTGCGATTATACAATTTTGTTTACTGATTACAATAAAATTCAAATAATAATAATATTAATTATTATACTACTCTCTTCATTCATTTTAGCTCGTGAACAAAATTATTCAACTTTCTTTTTAATTTTATTTTTTGTTTTAAAAAATGGCTTATTCCACTGATTTGTATGCATTAAAGTCCAGATAATAAATTTATTCTAATTACAAATTGAATTGAAAACGTATATAAACAAATTTATTACAATTTTCGGTATTAGCATTCTATTTTATAGACATCGATATTGCTCCAGGTCATAGCAAACTCAATTATAATAAATTGTTGAAAATATATAAATTATCTTTCATTTATATGTCGAACATAAAAATGTATTATTTAACCTTTTACCGACGGGGCGATCAAGGTTTGATACAGCAAAAAAGTTGACTCGCCCAGCACGTGATTCTATTTTTAGTACCAGTAAACTCTGATTGGCTGATATGTTATGTACCTTTCTTATACAATAAATTTTTGGAAGTATTCAATGTCTTTTAAGGATTTTTAAAATTTATATTTTATAATCTTAAAAAATAATTATTTAGTTGCCTTTACTTGCATTCTAAGTCATAAACATTAGAATATCAATGCTTGGTGTGTCGTTTAATAGGTTAAGCTCTCCGCGTAGCCATAAGACACCGTGGATTGTTATTTCCCGGAATTTTGATTGTGGTTTGTTCGGATTCCTGTATATATTAGTCTATTTCTATGAATAAAACGTAAAGCCTCTAACTGTGCTCACTATTTGCTTCGGCTAACTAACTGCAATCCAGCTAGAAATCAAATAAATAAATGATTGCGTGAAATAGAAATCATTTTCTATATTTTTTTTCTCATAATACATTTCAGAAATTATTTTTTAAGTATTTCCGATTTATTCTTATTTTTCATATTTGTATATATTATTTATATATTTTTCAATTACATATAATATAATATTAGGTTCGTTGGAATATATTCTATAGGTATACTTTTCAATAAGACTGTGAATTTTTTGTTCGGTCACTTGGAATTCCCGAAATTATTAACGTCACAATTCTTTTTATATTTTTAAGCGAAAACATGCAGAAACCATGTTTTTAAAAATCTGAATTTTAGCTTACCGTCGGTAAAAGGTTAACCACAATGTCTGAATGATTTCAAAGTAATTCCACTTTTCAAAAGTGACAGCCTTTTAATTTTAAAAACATAAATTAGCTCATTTTTAAATAAATGTATTATAATTATTTGTACATTTTTATAAAAAATATCACTTTAAAATCAATATCTTTGTCCATTTATAAAATATTAAAATGAATAATATATCAATGAGGAGTTATGAATAAGGTAAATCACAATTTTGAAATATGAAGTGTTTAAAAGTGTAATTCGTTCAAAAATAGCGCCATTTAAACTTCAATTATGTGACAAGAATAAAGTTAGACCAATAAAACACAAACATTGTTTTCGGCAAAAAATGCTAAGTCATATCTCAATTTACAGTTGCAGCTAGTTGATAGTTCGCATTACTCCGTTTGAAAAAGATACCCCGAAAAGAAAAACTCCAAAAACAGTCATCAGAAATCCACAGCCCGTGAGAATGCAAGTCTTTGAAGTGCCTGGCGACGTTTTATAGTTATATTTGAGAAAAGCGAATCCTGAATGATAAAAATATTAAATAATTTGAATTAATATAAACAAAACATTTACTTAAGAAAATATTTATTATTTACCTGGTAAGACAAATATGATAAAGGCAGAGGTGGATCCAGCGAAGTCAACGACATATTCAATGCTCGGAATTGGAGTTGCTATGGCGACTGTTACCAACAAAAAGAATACAGTTTGGATAGCGTATCGAACTTTGTGACCATGACTCCACGATGGAAGACAAAAGATAATCTTATCACGATAGATTTCATCAACGAGGTTTCTGAACAATTAGAAATAATTATTAATAATCGATATATGTGTTATACTTGTACAATTTCATGTTAAATACAAAGCAAAGAAACAAATTAAATTCATAACATTTTTAGCGACATCTATTTTAATATTGGGTCATCAACAAACTTTATTTAAAATATCTTCATGACGTTATTTGTTTATTGAAACTGTATTCACGATGCTATGTATTGCTGATCCTTTCATTCCAGTTTGCATTGGTGTTTCCACAATCAAATTAATTTTTTCAGTTCTGATGTTCATTGTGAAATAAAAATTTAATTTAGATGCATAATAATACATTTAATTGAATTTGAATTTTATATTTATATTGTTTTCATAGATATCTTACATAAGTTGAAATTGTTTTAAAAAACATAATTGCATAATCAATTTTTTGGATTAATAGAAGAAGAATTTGAAACTTGAACATTAAATTATGTTAACTATGTTACGTAAAAAGTAAGAAAAACAGTTACATGCTGCAGAAGACGATGGACGGTAAAATTGTAATGTTTCTCAGAAAGACTAAGGCCATGGATATCCAGAGATTCCAAGGAAACACCCCATTGAAACTCAGGAGCAGGTTGGCATTGGTCTGAGTTCCTTGACTTAGGCCAATAAATATTCCTGACAATGAGTATATAATAAAGGCTATCACGGAATAACCAGCAGCCACTGACATGAATCCAAATGTCGTCTGTGACTCAAGGTTTAACATTACTTGAGGCGCTTCCAAATGGTTCTAAAAAGAGAGATCATTCATTTCGATTTTGTATCAAGTTCGAAATCGGTGGCTTTCTTATATTACTAAAATCGATCATTTTGTGAGAGTCGTTATAATTAGACATTTTTGAAAGATTGGCATTTAAAAGTAATTCATTTAGTATAGATATGTCTGCAAAATAAATTCTTGTGTTTGCTTTCTTACTTCATAGGCCAGACAGAGTAATCCAAACTGGTTCACGAATTTGAATTGGGATATGTCTTCCCAGTTCCTGAAACATTTTGAGTAAACTTCAAAACAGGAGCAAAAAACATAAATCTTATAAATCTCAAATGATCCGTTTTTGAATTTCAAAGCGAAAGTCTACACTTTAAATTCTTTGAATATAAACGGAATATAATGTGTATATCATTTTCAAGACTTTGGGCATTTAAGCAAAGAAGATTGGACCCGGCAGTTCGAAGAAGATTTTTTGATAGTTTTCAAATTATTTGTGTTGATTTATCTCTTTGATACGGAAACAAAATTGTACGAAATATGCAATAATTGAAACCAAAGTAAACTTTTATGAAATATAAAATAGATTATTTTAATCCAATATTAAATATGCATTTTACAAATAACATAAATTGAATAGTTATCACTTTCAGGTTAAACAATTTTTATATTATTTAAAAAACTTTCCATATTTACCATAATTCGACGGTACTATTTGTGACTTCTCCATGAGTGATTAAATTTGTCATTCCAAGTCCAAAACAGAGAAACAACGCCACTATCAAGCCCAATACACTATGAAATATAAGAAAATCATTTTCTTGACTTTATAAATGTTTATAAAATATAATTAAAGTTTAAAAACAGATTAAAATATAACCAAGATAATATTGTGATAATTTGTGACTTTGAATATAACCTCCCATTATTTCACCTTGTGTATTGAAAGATATTTGTATCCCGCAAAAAGCAAAGTGGCAAAATGACAACAATGGTGACCAAAGGAAGAAGGAAGGACCGATGAAGATACCACAGGTTATCCCATTCCAAACTATCGTCGATGTATTTCGTAACTGCAAAAATAATATGATTTAGAATTTAGTCTTATATTATAGGTTGACGTGTAGTTTATAAAATTGAAAATTAGTTTGATAACGTACCCATCTCCAATTCATCTCCAATTATAACCAACATCATGACACACAGACCTAGAGCCTGGAGCAGAATAATCAATCTACAAAAACGTCCAAATCTCTGGCCACACTCGAGAGTTATGAGGTCGCGGTAGCTGCGACAACCAAAGTACAAACATCGATGGACTATGATGTATAGAGAGCAGTGAACACATCCCACGAAAATCTGATTTAGAAATAATTTATATTGTTACTGCTTTCTTCATCGCCCAATTGATTTTTATACCCACGAAATATTTGAAAAAATAGATTAAAAAATTCTTTCCGGATAGCAGCTGGCAGAAATGTTATTTCTGCCTGCTAATTTTATTAACAAGTTAACAGTAATTAGTAAACAGTGATAAACATTTGCTTCACAAAAAACAAGCTTAACA
>JAUZNC010058009.1:0-11928 GCA_034780395.1 Vannuccia rotundouncinata | reverse complement strand
ATTTTGATATCCAGGAGTTATCCAGGATATCCAGGAGGGTACTTTGATATCCAGGAGTTATCCAGGAGATCCAGGAGTGGTAGGAACCCTGGATAAGTATGAAAGCACACTAATAAGGTCATAATAATTTTTATTTAAAATAAAGTTTGAAAATTAATGGTAGCCTCAGCAGCTACCTTGGTATCAAGGTTAATATGCCATTTGCTCAACAGAATCCTCTGATTTTTCCAGAGATTATTTTACAAAATTGCAGAAAAAATATACCATGGGCTTATAATAATGGACCATAACTTTATTTTTAAATAAAATTAGTCAAATTAGTCAAAGTTTAAGCAAATAATTTTTTAATAGTGACAAATTCTCTGACCTTTTAAAATGTTCACTATATTTTACAAAATTTCCTGACTTTTCAATTTTTTCAGAAGTGTATGAACCCCATGGTATGAATAAGGTTAATGACAACATTTAATATAAATTAATCATTAAAGATGGTTCAAATGAATGTCTGAAGAATTCTACATTTTAAAGAAATTTTCATCACTTTTGGAATATTATAGAATTTTACATACTGAGAATTAATGAGTCCAAAAGACAATCAAATTCTGCTATCTATTTCTAAAATAATAAAGCAAGCCTTTTTTAAAATGTATCCAACTTTATTTAGACTATTGAAAGTCTTCAATTTAAAACTTCAAACTAAAGAATTTTCAAGACTGCATATGAGCAATGTTAAATATCATATTACAAGTATTTTTAATATAACTAACTAAAAAAATTGAAATACAGATTACACTGGCTAATCATGACTACTAAAATTCATGAAAAATACCTGATTAGCTATAGTCTGGATTAACTAACAATATTTAAATAAAATATTACCTTTATATATGTATTTTGAATTTATATTTCATAGACATACCACAAATAGATAAGCAATTTAAAATTTATGCTTAGCTGGTAAGTTAGGCAGACAACTTCAAAATGATTTTAAAATTAGGCTATGTATATCCAAGATCTTGGGTGTGTAATTGCCACTCAAAATACATAGAATGTTGGCTGGCATCCTATGGCAATTGAACAGCCCAGGGACTGCACCACTGGGAGGCCCAGGCCCCCCACATAATTGTTCTGACTTGATTTTGCCCTTTTTGTACATTGCTGGCCAATTCATGGCTTTCATGAGCTCCAGGATATCAAAGTGTCAACCATTCATTCTATGATAGAAGACTGGAGGGTGTTCAAGAGAGAGAGCTCATAACCTTAGGAGGGCTCATTAAGTGAATAAGCGTTTGAGAGAACTAAAAATCAATACTTTTATTG
Organism: Vannuccia rotundouncinata; assembly: GCA_034780395.1. Classification (NCBI taxonomy): domain Eukaryota; kingdom Metazoa; phylum Platyhelminthes; order Proseriata; family Coelogynoporidae; genus Vannuccia; species Vannuccia rotundouncinata. The sequence continues at coordinate 10,608 of JAUZNC010058009.1, read as the reverse complement.
AGACCTCATTATGTGCACATTCTAGAGAGCTATCATAAAATTTTGATCTGGCTCAAGTTCAATGAGGGCAGGTACCACCTTGTTAAGTGCTCATTAACTCATTCTTCCAGTTATATTAACAGCATGCATTCACTTCCTTGGCAATTTCTCTCACACACACATTCTTTCAGTGTTATCACACATGCACTTGCAAACATATTTCACAAGGTATGTCCCATTGATGCAGACACATCACCTTTGTTTCCATAAATCAAAACACATGTAGCCCAATTTAAATGTTTCCATTTATAGTAAAAAGGAAATTCTGTGTTTATGAGTGCTTTGATTATGATGGCTTAATGAGTGCATCTTCTGAACACATTTTGTGAGCCCTCATTAAAATTTTTTAGTGAGGGGCTCATTCAGCACATTTATGAGCATGTCTCTCAAACACCCTCTTGTCTCCTAAGGCTCAATATTCCACTTCAAAAGTGTTGCTATCAATGCTTTCAAGGTGCATCAAACATGATGGTTGAGAAGTTAAGAGTAGGAGTCAGGATTCTGGAAAAGAAGGCAGTGAGGAACTCAAATACCATCAACATAGCTTAGAAAGTAGTGAAGCTCAATATGAAGCTGAAGGACAAAAAAAACTTTAGGTCTATATACATTATGTCCAATAAGGTGGACTGTTATGGCTGCATCTCTTAAGTGAATTGCTGATAATTGTGTAATCCTTTTGCTGGAAATGGTATTAATGTTTGGCAACATTAAGTATCATGAGAAAAGAGATTGTATTGGACTCCATATAGCTATCTTGCTGCACTCCTATTAATAAAAGAGGAGCCAGCCAGTGCAAAAAAGTTCATTGAGCATTAACTATTTTAATGATATTTCAATGCAGATGTAGGATGTTAAGCTCAACATTTTTAAGTTAATTGAATCTGCTTATGAACTCCTCACAGATCTTCATAGTCTCTCATCAGCTGACAAAAGCCTGGTAAATGAAGTGTTCACTGTAGCAAAGCTGATTATGGTGAATCCCACCAGAAAAATCGAGTGAGTGCTCATTTTCAAGGGCTTAATGACAAGATTTGCAATGTGTTAAAATGACTGCCTGTCATTTCAAAAACCTGGTTATTTTGCAATCTCACAAGCAGATGAACACAACATAGTGAAAATTGCAAGCACTTTTGCTTTAAATCTTCATAAATCTTTTCCCTCTTTAAACAATTTCTAAAAAGTCTTGTTCTTGAATTTTAATGGATAATGAACTAGGTATTTTGATTTTTAATAGTACAATTTTTGCATATTATACATATATACTAAATATTCTCTGCAACTAAGAATTTAGGTGAATCCTATTTGCTTATATATAAAATTAAGCTCTACAAATATAAACAATTTTAATCGATTAGAAAAAAAAGAGATTAATTAAAACTCAACTTGAAAAATATCTATATTAATTATTTTTATTTACTAAGGCAAGATAAAAGGTAAAACAATTTAATTTAGCACATAAAAGTTTTTTGTTTAAATTCAAAAAATGGTTATATGGATATAATAATTACTTATTTGACTTGTATTAGAAGAAAACGACCGAAATAAAAATCTTCCCAGACCAAGCATGTTGATTGAATTATACCGCTAAAAACTTTTAAAAATAATAAATGATAATTTATTTTTTAACATTTTACCATTGACTAATATATGTATTATTTTAAAATAATATATAAGTCAATGCATTCAACCAATATTATATGTTAATGAAGAAAGAATATTTCTATGAATTATAGATTTTATTCCTTTTAATTTAGATAAATATATTTAATCTACATATTTATTTCTATATTTATATTATATTTCGAGGGTTACTTTACGGCCCATTGACTTATATATTATTTATCTATACCGGCAAACTGATCAAAAAACTTCCATAGCGCATTTCAATTATATACCGTATTAGTTTCGTTTTAAGGAGGGTTTTCAATCAATATTTATCGATTAATTTATAAATTTTAGAGTTAATGTTGAACTTCCGCACTTCAATTTGGCATTGATTATCAATATATTCCTCCTCGGACATTTATTACTTTTGAATATTGGTCCGTTTACCGGTCTAGATAAATAATATATAAGTGATTTTTATGGCAACACTGTACATATTAAAACTACATTAAAGTATAGATATGTAAGGTCTTATGAAGTATACATAATAATATTAATTAAAGTTATGTTGCTTACATCAACCCATCTTTTGAATTCCACCTTCCAGGGTTTCTTTTCCTTAGCCGGTCCCACATTAGCTATACGAAGATCTTTGTTTTCAAAAAAAACTTATTATGTATCCTTTCTACTCCAATTATTTTGAGGAAAAATTGTTTTTTATTTGCTTTGATATTAAATTTTCAAAAATAAATTGGATTTTGATGATTTAACTGAGCAAAGGTGTAATTTTTTATAATGTCATTAGGCAAAGGTTTCTTAAAATAAATTTCATTGTAAAAAATGAATTTTCTATTTGGTGTATTATAATTAATAAATTGTAGCAATATCCAATTCGCAATAAATTCGTACATGCATATATGCCTACTATTGCAAAAACGTCATAATAAATAGCAAAATTATCAAAAAAATCACATTGGCTCCCCAGCATTGCAGTTATTGTACAGTATCAAGATTTAACGATCTATATCCAAATCAGTTATCACATTTTTCTATAATGTAAAGGCTGACGTATATGCCCTATATATACGATAATGCAAAATTAATAAGTGAAAATTACCATAATACAACTAATTTAGGAATATTTTCTATTGTGTATCACTGTAAAAATTCTTTACACGTATAAATGCAGTAATTACATATGCATAAATTGAAATAGTTAACTAACGATTAGGGAATAAATTCAATTAGGTACACTCTATAGCTACAAACTTAATAAATAATGGAAGTAATTGACAATGAGAAAAGTTTTTACAATAATATACAACGCTAAAATATACAAAGCATGCAAATGAAAACAATATTACAAAAAGAACATGTCATTGAAAATTGATAACTAAATGCTTGCAGCTGGGTCAATAAGTTCCGACTTGTCACTGTCTTCAATTATAGATTTGGAAGCATTAAATTCATTCTGAAAAAGATTATGTCATACCAAGTTATTTTGTTTGTGATATAAAATGTAATAAATACTATGTTAGCGTTTGACTGTCACAAAATTTATTAATGCAATAACATTCCGCTTTTAATTGTTCTTGCCAAATGCCTATGTAATAAGTTCACATGTTATGTTCCCTTGTGGAATAAACGACACCTCAAAATAAATGATATTTGTATAACTTCACACGTAAGTGCAATAACTTACCATTTCTACTATATAATAAATACAATTGATGAAAAACCGAAAGTAATAAGAAACTAGTTAAAACAGCTAATTTTCACAAGAATGCGAATTGCAACAAGACTACAATTGCCAAGAATATGTAGATGCCAAGATTAACAATCGTTTGAGTATCAACCCTACTTTGATAGTGAATTGGTGAGATCAAATAAATATTTAATCCGCATATAAGTCGCACCCCTGACTACAAAATTGGTTTACAAAAAAGACTCGGAGATTTACGGTGCCTACATGGTAGTCATTTTAGGGTATAAGTAACATGCTCTTACCAGATGCTTTAAAACCATTGGTGGAATACGAGATTCTGAGATTTTATAGAATTTATCTCTGGACTGTTTCACTGTTTCTTTGTTGGCTAGTTCAATCTGTAAACAATACATAGACACAATTTTACTAAAGAGTAACACAACAACATAATATATTATTGAATTAGTCAGGCGCAAACAACACATAACAGAGTACATTTGGAAACATAAGTACAGTAGCTATAGCGGGATGTACTTACAACCCATTTTTCATCAGTGGTACTCAACACGGTGACAGAATATTTGATCCCATCGTCCCAAAGAACTGTTACGTTTGAGCTTATTGGAGGGTAGCCGTTAGCTTCGAAATTGTAGTCCTGTAGCACGAAGAGAAATTGAAATCAAAAATAAAATTCTACACTTTAAAATCAATACATCTCTAAAAAAAAGTAAAGAAGGCAACATTATGTCATTTTAACATTCCATTTTAATTCTTTATTGATTATATGCTATCTATTTATAGTACTTTAAAATAAAAACAAGATTCTAGAACGTTATCTATACGAAAATAAATACAATATTAATTAAAACAAGACCATACTCAATTTGAAATCATACATTTTTGTTGAAAAACAGGGTCAATATTATCAATTTTAACTCACGACTAAATGGCCTGCGGTGACATTATTACTAAAGCTGCCATCTTCGAAGCTGACTGTGTAGTAACGTGGACGGAATAGCTTTATCACCCGTCCAGGCATATAGCGGTTCTTGCTGGCACACTTGGCGTAGACCTCGTCTCCTTCCTTTACGTCGTCGTTGTCTTTGGAGTTTGACTGGATCATACGGGACTTTTATTAGTGGCTCTGTTATACATATTTACAGGTCTTTAAGTCTATACAAGCATGTGACTAAAATTCCTGGTTACTGACCTATTGTAATATACATCTAACTCTAGTTGATTACAGACAACACAATTCGCATGAGTTAATATGGTAATTGAAATTCTTGAACCTGTTCTGCCTGTCTATACTTTTCAATATCTATAGCATCTTCCTATGTTAATTGAAATTCTTGAACCTGCTCTGCCTGTTTAAATGTTAATAAATAAAATGTTCAATTATAGAACTGTGACAAATGAGGAACATATAAATGTTTTCAGCAATATTTAAATTGCTCGTTTTCAGGTAATTTACTTTTCCGTTTAGAGCACAAAGCTAAAAATAATGTTTCTCATGACAATCGTTGGCGAAAACGAACCATAACGAAACCACCAAAACGGTCCAATCTATTAATAGCCATAAACAATATCTATGATTTCGTGATAAAAAGTTGTGTAAATTAAGGATCATTAAACAAAAAGCCATTTATCAATTTAAAACACGTAAGAGCTACAATCAAGAGAGACAAGAGAAACAACCACTTACTTTGTAAATCTTGTAGTGCAGAGGACAAGTAACGAAGAAGTACCAGGGATGATTCACTGACTCGAGGAGAAGTCCAGCAAACTGAGCACAAGTTATGTGCACCTGACTGCGACACTTTGTGAACACACAGCGTGCTAGCGGCCTGTGGAGACAACTCTCATCCGAGGAGGTGGGTGTCTGGGTCCAGGGCGGAACCAAACGACCACAGCAGTAGCAAGTCTGCACCCTCCAATACATTGAAGACTGTAGAGGGAGACTTGCCAGCCGCCGTGGAATGTCTATGAAGGATATATCGAAGCTGCCCAGCAGGCAGACGAGGTGGGCCCAGTGACCCGATTGAATACGTTTGAGCGCGCCGCCACGTACCGGACATAGACAGCAGTCCTGCGGTAATCGATATTTCAGACACAATTCAGATAACATGCTCAAACCAGAGAAGACAGCTCAACTCACAGCAGAAGTATTGTCTTCTTTACATTTATCACATAACCAATCCTCCTCGTCAACAGGCTGTGACTCGGTATCCAGGTCTACGCGTCCATAGCAACGAGCGTGCACAGAGAGACAGCAGTCACGACAGCGCAGGATGAGACTGTTCACTGGGGGGAGGTTGATTGCTCCGTCAAGAACATGGTGTCGGGCATAAGCGGGTTCGGGAATGAGGGGTTCATTCTCACGAGGGACTGGTGATGCACTGACCTCCCCCGCGAGAATCCGAGTCACTCGCTAAGGAACACCAATACAACAACTGACTAGATATCACTGCAGCAAGAATGAACGAGCTTACATCAGGTGACCAAAGGATACTGCAGACCGCGCAGTGGGGATCATGTCGACCAATCAGCGCGTTATATTCCCTTACAGCAGTCATGTTCTGGTCTTGCGAGTACCAGAGACTTGGAAACTTGGAGATAAATTCAGGAACTTCTTTTTCGGTGTTCCATTTCGCTGAATTGAAATATTATTGTAAGAAATTCAAAAGAGAGAATAAAGAAATATGTGCTAGTTGCGAAGTTGATACCTTCAAAAGAGCGACACTTCTTTGCCAAAGTCTCCTTTTGAACAGTATGCGTCTTCTTTTTAACAACCACGGAGCGAGCTTTCCTCTTGGAACCCGTCTTGGGTCGTAATGCAGCTGGCTTCTCATATCCGTTGACGGTCTCCCCGTCATTCTTGTCAGGTCCCCCTTCTTCATCGGAGCTAGAAGCAGTCCTATTATTGCTATCCACTGACCCCTTCCTCAGCACAAAACCCTGAGGCTGCCTCGCATCAACCAACTGTTGGGCCCTCTTCTGCCACTCTTCAGTCAAGTACTCCTCGATTGGATGCGGAGTTGTGTCCTCCCCTTTGATCCAGGCACGGTAGCGTTCGGGATAGAACTGTTTGACAAAAGGGGCCAGACCGAACTTGACGCTGTGCGGTCGACACTTACACAGGACAGAGTGCATTCCAAAATTAATCCAACGGGGGAGGGCAAAGTTGGTAGACTCGGCAAGATTGAACCCCGTATTGTAGCCAGCGTGATAGCCATAGGGAAAGGTGATGACAATCTCACCAGCACGATGAATCATCTAAGTTTCGAAAACAAAATAAAGATAATAACGATGGTTATATATCGTACTGTTATCTGCTTAAATTAAATTAAACTGAATGATTAAAGTACTTTGTTAACTGGAATGCCAGCTCGCTTTAGAATATCTGGAGAAATGAGACACAATTTGTGACGTAAAAATGATTTGCATTTCATGTAGTCACTCTTATAGTATTCTAAAATATAAGAACAATTATGATGCAAATATAAAGGAGAACTATCAATATTATTGTCCTTGTATAAGATTACCTCTTGCGAACGCTTCAAATCGTCTTGCAAATACAGGCGGGATAGTATACCACTGTTTTGGCATGCCGATGTGTATATAGTTAATAGAATAGAGATCCATGTCTTCCACATGCCAGCCGAAAAAGGCCTGCCACATCCCATAGTATAAATAAGGAGTGTTAACACCATCAATGGACACCTCTGAAGCGTTGAGTCCCGCATCCAGTATCGAACCCAAACGAGCTATATTCCACTCCTTCAAATCACTGTCCATGACAGAACCATTGATGTCTGCCCCATAGATAGCCTGTGCTGAAGTTATTGTCCCCCAGAACTGTTCTTCAAGGTTTTCCCAGCTAGTGTTGAAGGGTGTTTGATGCTTTGCAGAACTGGCTAATCGGCGGAACTGTTTTACGGTCATTTTTGGTGTACTGTCGTCACGGATATATTCATAGAGACCATCGCTTCCTGTTACCTTCTGAATCTGAGGATGGGTCACTTCGGCTTTGGCGAGGGAAGAGTAACTTATGCTTCTCGGGAGCCATTCTGCGGGAGGAATTATTTTGCATATTCCGCAGTGGTGCGCTCCCTTTTTCTCTATAGATATGAGGTATTTATTAAAGTCTTTGAACTCTTCCCAGGTTGGAGTAAACACAGGAACAGAGTCAATGCTCACCATCAGTCAACTGAAATTATGAAAATAACAAGCACACATCATAACAAAATAGTTTTTGTAAACCGAAAAACCCTAACATATTTCGAGCAAACATAATTTTAAACTTAAGTATTAACACAATATTAAAAAAATGAACAATAAAAGATGAATAATAATAGCATTGACACAATGGTAAAATGATTGATTTCAAGAAACCTTTGAAAATGTTGCATGGGCTTGGTATGGCCCAGGTCACGTTTCAATGGTGGTAAGGGCAAAATTCACATTTGTAAATGAAAATATTAATTTTACTATGAGAAAAAAATGTATTATCCACAATCAAACATAAATGTATATACAAATTGTATAAATTTGACATAATGAATTTATGAAATAAAAGTTGAAATATTTAATTTCATTAATGCACTAAATACTATCTCCTTTAATTTACAAATTCTAAAAAGTTATAAATACCTTCATCTTACTTTATTTTAAATAAAACAAACTCATTGGAAAATTCAGAATGATATTTGTTTGCTTTCTCGTATATACATACCAGCAACAAAATAGCAATACTTCTAATTTATTGAGCATACAGAATAACTTTTGTTAACCTATTACAAAATTACATTTTTAAAGATTTTTGGGAGCAATATCTTGCACAGAATTGGGACTCATTGAAGGACATCTCATTTGGTACAGAAACATATTCATCCATTTAGTCAGCTTAGAACTATCCTTAGAATAAAGAAGCAGTAGTCTATATTGGCTAATCCAGACTATCAGCTATTTTAGATATAAATTTACTAACAAATTTTTTCCCTTAATCCAAACTCAAGATAATTTTGAGTCTGGACTTCTGCCTATTCCAGACTTATTTCATACAAATATGTATATCTAAGTAATGTTACTTTAATTATTAATGAATTAAATACATTCTAGTAATAATAATTTTATCCAAACAAAAGATATGTAATGTGTATATAATTGCATAAATTCAATAAATGAATTACAATTAAATGTTGGACTATTAACATAGACATTAGGAATAAGTCTAATGACTCCAACAAACTCAGATCACATAAGTACTAAAATAGCTAGATCAGAGGTGTAGGAGCATAATAAAGGCTCCTCTTTGTTGCTTGTAATTAAATTATTGTTTTGTTATTGATAAATTAAAAATCCTTATCTATGAGTATGGCACAATATTATACAAAATTAAAACAGTAAAATTAAAATATTTCATTCATGTACTTTGTGTATTTCACATAAGTAAGTACCTACACTTAAAAAATAATTGAAATAGCTGAATCCAAAACAAATTTAGTTTGTATAAGCATGTATTCATTCTATATTCATAAGTAATAGTATTCAGTAGAATGATGATGATTATTAAAAACATTACATTAGTACATATTATTAACCATAATTTGGATATATATAGGCATGAACTGAAAAAATTAAGTTTATTCCAATAGAAAATAAATAAATAAAAATAAACATTTAACCATGGATTAACAGAGTTGTTGTATCTAGTTAATAACTCAATCAAGATGTAATTATGCAGCCTATATAGCTTAGCACACAGGCAGCTAAGAGTCTGTCAATTTTATTTACAGTGTGTATGATTTGGATCTCACTTTGTTGCTTTTCTTTATTTCCACTGACAAGTGTATACAAATCTATCTGATAGTAAATATTACATAAATATTAATGATTTTAAGAGATGCTGTTTACTCTTTGTTATAAAATGGATTGCTCTTTGTTATAAAATGGATTGTGCATTTGTTGTTGCAAAGTAATGCTCTCTGAAGGCAGCCTTATGCTTTTGAATAGAGTTTCATAACTACAGTGATGGTCCAAGCATCTAGTAGTTTTGTCACTTTCTGTCACACAACACTTTTTTTTTTACAAAATTCATTTTTTTTAAATGGCTTCCACCTCCCCTTATAGCCATCCCAACGCCTTCCTTTTTGTATATTTTCAAAATATTTAATTACAGATAGATATATAGTACAAACAAATATAAGTCAATCTGGTATAGAAATGGAACACTGGTACACAATTAAGTTATAATCAGATTTTCAATCAGTTTTTGCTTTTCTTTTTCTTCAGTTCACAGTCCTTTAGTTTCAGTTGGGCATCATTCTTCATCTGTTTACTTCTCTCCAGCAGAGCATTGGCAGTAGTAACTTTGTTAAAATCTTTGTTCTGAAGGCCTTTACTGAGCATTTCCATGCCTTCATTCATCAAAGCACCTGCATTTTCCAACTGTTGGGTATTCATTTTTATGATTTTTTCTTTTGTCTGCTGTTGGCTTCAAAATTGCTGCTTCTGCCTCAGAGGCAGAAAGATTTTTGGAAGCTTGTCTTTAAGAAGCTGCCAAAACAGGAAGTTTTGCAGGAATTCTTTGAAATTTCTTCATGAAAGATGATGTAGAACAATAATAGATGTGCTTAGCCAAAATATATTACAGCTCCATCATAGATTTTCATTTTGTCACACTGGACCATCACTAAACTAGAGTGATCCAGGGTGAGGTTGGCAGTAAAGCATAAGTAATAACACAAGTACTAAAGTCATCAGATGGCACAATTGAAATATTGGAAAAATCAGCAGGAAATAATTGAAAACTTATTAGTTTGCATATAATAATAACAAATTTTTAACTGATGTAATATGGTTTATTTAAATATATTTATACTACAAAAATGATAAATATATCTATAGATTTGTCTTCTCTTAATTTTTTAGGAAAAGTCTACATCAGTTCACACAATATTGGCACTATGTTTATTTCCAGAATAAATTACAGGGCTGATCTAGCTCAAAATCTGACTGTTTTCCAAATTCATTATAATATATGCTCTTGGACTAATGTTATTTTCCCTAGAATGCATATAAATGGAAAGCTGGTACAGGTCTCCTTTTCTTCCAATTTTTTTAGGTTCAAGACATTTTTTTAGTTTTTTTTTTAAATATCCAAATACTAGTCTAAAAAACTGTTATATATTTCATATTTAATCATTACTCATGTACTACAAGTTTTTGATCCTATTATACATACATATATGTATAGT